>JXCR01137066.1:161417-182410 GCA_002079205.1 Phalaenopsis hybrid cultivar
CCCCCCAATTTGCTAAATATGGCCTTGCAACCTTTCCTAAAACCCATCCAAAAGAGGCTTAATCACCCCCTCAATCTTCTCCCCAAGCAAATCGCCACATAATTCCATGAAATCCTGCAGTTTCAACTGCTTAAAAAGGTGTTACGAGGTCAAAATTGTGAAATTACCGGGGACAATCAGGTCCAGAAATTGGCCTGGCACCTAGGTATCATGACCCATGCGCTTAGGCGTTATGTGTCTGGCACACTGATACACCTAAAATATATAGTGTTTTTAGACACATTTGTATACCTATTTTTTAGATATTGCACTTTAATGGAAGGTATTTTTATGTTTTTTTTTTTTTGCAGATACAAGTAAACATGGAAAAAAATGCTTAAAGGAGTGAAAAAGGATCAAATTTAGAGCAAAAAGGTGAAAAACTATGCAAAAGAGTTTTGGCGCCTAAGTGTTAGATCCGGCACTTAAGCACCGGTTAAACATAGAAGGTTGAGCCTAAGCGTCGAGACCTCAAGCTTAAGCGTCAGTGGCATTTACTAGATGAGTAAAAACAGTTTTAACAAATTTCAAAGAGGTTTTTGATGCACCCATTAACTTAATAGGTGGTTGTAATCACCATGGATGAAAATTATCATGAAAGTATGCGTCTCTTGGGCAAATACATCAAACCAAGACACATTTTGAAGAGATCCCAAAGCACCTCTTGGAAAACTATAAAAGAAAGAAGAGAGTAAGAGCCTTGAAAAGGTCTAAAAAAGTGTGTCCTGAAAATATTGGCAAGTTTTGAAAGTTCTTCTCTTGGGAGTTAGTTTGGAGAGATTTTCAGAAACCACTTTTTATTTACTTTATCCTTTTTGTTATTTTGTTTTGAGTGATTGTAAAAGAGAAGAGATTCAAAGGAACTTCAAGAGTTTGGTGGAGGACTTGAGATATGTTTTTATTTATTTGTTTTAGACTATTTTTAGTTTTAATCTAGACTTATTGTTGGTTTGACAATGATTTCTTCTTTTAAACTAAAGTGTGGTTTTGTTTTCTCCATGAATTTTGAGTAGTTTTCTTTATCTTTCTTCTTAAAATGATAAGTAATTAAGTTTTGAATGGAAGTTTTGGAGAGTATTGATCTTTAATGTTGGAAGAAGTTGTGATGATTTAAATCCATGCACTTCATTTACTTCTTAATTTGGTCAATCCAGAAGTTAAAATTTGTTGTAAGAACATGTAAGAACTGGGTTGGTATTGTCTTATTTAACAATTGGAAAGAATCAAATGAGGTTGTATGAATGAGAATTTAGTTCATATGATTGAGTGCAAATAAATAGGGAAATATTCATTATGGATGTAGACGTTTATTATTGAGTGCAAATAAATAGGGAAATATTCATTGATGGGTGTAGAGTTAGAGGACTTTAAAGTGAGGTTAATGCCCCCAACTTGGTTTATTGTTTTAGGTTCTGGTATGAGAATGTTAGCCCCCAAGAGGAGGGAATCGAGGGAACTCTAGAGTGAGAGCTAGTATCTTCTCTGCCTAGCCTGACTTCAGAACTATTTAAACTTTAAATTAACCAATGTTTTTTATAGCATCTCTAATAAGGGTAAAGAATATTATTACTCCTATTTGGCACAACACAATTTGCATACTTTCACAACAAAATTCCTTTACTTATTACTGATTCATGATAAGAAGAAATATATTTTTAATATTAAGTATTTTTCTTCTATAAAAATTTTAGTTATCTTTTTATTGTTTCGTTAAAATATCAAAAATACTAAAAATATTTAAATTTTAAATTCTTACAAAAATCATTTTTAGTTTAAGTAATTATCTTTTTAAAAATAGAAAACTATAAAAATCATTTTTAGTTTAAGTAATTATCTTTTTAAAAATAGAAAAACTTTCTAAAAAGTGCCTTGTTTTTAGTTTAAGTAATTATCTTTTTAAAAATAGAAAAACTTTCTAAAAAGTGCATATTGCATAAACTTTCTTGTGGGTTTGACATTCAGGTCTTAATCAAAAAGTCTTATATTACTTGATAACGATACGTATACTTGTGTAGTTTCCCAATACAAATATATATAAATTAAAAAGTTAAATTCTTATTTTTCTTCAGGATCAAGTTTTTGGTCTTGTTGCAAAATAAGGAAATATACGTGAAAAATACCATCAAAACTATTGTTATACTATGCATAAGCATTGAGTCGGGATCCAGTTTTTGGCACCGTTGTCGGGGAAGAAAACTAAGTAAATTTCTACTTTTTGAATGTTTTATTTAAACTTCAAATATTGTATCTTATTTTGTATGTTTTATTTTATTTTATTTTTATTTTATGTTATTGTATGCATAGTTCAGGTTCTGAATGACTAGTGCCATATGATTCTCAATTAGAAAGAACTATTAGAAAAAACAGAAAAAACCAAAAAAATTAAAAATCTTGAAAAATCCAAAAAAAATTACATAAATGTCAAACCAAAATAATCAAAATGCTCAAATTCATCAAGAGTTTAGACCTATAAGAGATTATGTCAACCCTACTGTAGATGAACTTCATTGAAGTATTCAAAAACCTACTGTAGTGGCTAATTTATTTGAGCTTAAACCTGCTATTATCCAAATGGTATAAAATAATCAGTTTGAGGGATCACCAACTGAAGATCCAAATTTACATCTTACCAATTTTCTAGAATTATGTGCTACATTTAAATACGATGGTGCTTTAGATGATGCTATAAGACTTAGGTTGTTTCATTTCTCACTGAGGGATAAAGCTAAGATGTGGTTGAATTCGTTAGCACCTGGATCTATCAGAACTTGAGGTGATTTAGCACAAAAATTCTTTGCTAAAAATTTTTCACCATAAAAAAACTTTGAAGCTTAGAAATGATATTACATCTTTTAATTAGTTTGAAGGGGAATATATTTATGAAGCATGAAAATGATTTAAAGAACTCTTAAGAAAGTGTCCACACCATGTTATACCAGATTGATTAATAATTCAAACCTTTTATAATGGATTAGTTGGTTCTCTTAGATCTATTATTGATGCCGCTGCTAATGGTTCATTGATGTCAAAACAATTTCATGATGCTAATGCTTTATTTGAAGAGATGGCTGCCAATAATTTTCAATGGCCTTCTGAGAGGGTGAATCCAAAGAAAGTAGCCAATATTCTTGAAACTGATGCATTTACTATGTTAGCAAATCAAGTTGCTGCAATTTCAAGGAAGTTGGACCAATTTTGAATGAATTTTTCTCAACCAATTTCCATGATTGAAGAGAATTCATTAAGTCAAATGGTAGATTCTCAAACATCATTAGAAACTTTAAATGCCATAAATAATAAGCAAAATAAATGTATTCCAATTATTATAACCCAGGTTGGGAGAACCATCCCAACTTTAACTGGAATAACAATTCAGGTGGTAGTAATCAGTAATGGGGAAACAACCAAGTAAACTCATTGAGAAACTGGAACAACCAAGGGAATAATAATTATATATCTACTTATCCTCTAGGTATCAATAGTAATACACAATTTAAGGATAAGAAGTTGTCTGTAGAAGAATTGGTGTTACGAATGGGTAATCAGTTACAAAGTCATGGAGCTATAATTAGATATATTAAGAATCAACTTGGGCAAATTGCAAGTTCATTAAGTAATAGATCCCAAGGAGCACTTCGTAGTAATACTGAATCAAATCCAAAAGACCAGAATAAAGAGTAAGTTAAAGTTGTACAACTTAGAAGCGGAAGAGAGTTGGAAGGTAGGGGGTTCAAAAAGATATTGAAGTAGAGAGAGAGAAGAAATTAAAGAATCAAAAGAGGACACTCCGAAAGATTCAGAAAGACCTATTTCTCCACCAGAAATTGATTTAAAAAAACCACCACCTCCATTTTCTCAGAGACTTTGATAACATAAGTCGGATAAATAATTTTCAAAATTTCTTGAAAAATTTAAGAAGCTTACAATCAATATTTCATTTACTGAATCCTTAGAACAAATGCCAAGTTATGTAAAATTTATGAAGGATATTCTCAACAGAAATGGAAGTTTGAAGATAATGAGACTGTTGCACTTAGTGAGGAGTGCAGTGCTATAATTCAGAAGAAACTTNATGATAGATGTCAAAGAGTGGACAATATTTCTAAACGAAATGAGATGCCCCTCAATTATATGCTAGAAGTTGAAATATTTGAGGTTTGGGGATTAGATTTCATGGGACNAACTTATTTTTGGGATAACCCATATTTATATAAACAAGGAAATGATGTGATCATTCGAAGATGTGTACCATTAGAAAAAACTTATGAAATTTTCTAAAAAATTGATGTGATCATTCGAAGATGTGCACCATTAGAAAAAACTTATGAAATTTTCTAAAAAATGTTATAATTCTGATTTTGGGGACATTTTAGTGTTGATAAAATTATATACAAAATTCTACAATCTGGATTTTATTGGCCTACAAATTTTAGAGATGTTAATGCTTATATCAAAACTTATGATAGATGTCAAAGAGTGGACAATATTTCTAAACGAAATGAGATGCCCCTCAATTATATGCTAGAAGTTGAAATATTTGAGGTTTGGGGATTAGATTTCATGGGACCATTTAAACCATCTTTTCAGAAATTTATATATTCTGTTAATAGTGGACTATGTATCCAAACGGATAGAAGATGTTGCTTTACCTTGATGTGATGCTCAAAGTGTTGCAAATTTTTTGAAAATAAACATATTTTGTAGATTTGGGATGCTGAGAGCTATCATTACTGATGGGGGAAGTCATTTCAGAAATTTCATTATGGAAAAGTTATTAAAGAAATATCATATAAATCATAGGATTGCTACTGCTTATCATCTCAGGAAAGTAGTTTGGCTGAATTATACAATCCAAAAATTATAAGAATTATGGAAAAATCTGTGAATCCAACAAAAATGGATTGGTCAGTCAAACTTGACTATGGTTTGTGGGCTTATAGGACTGCATACAGAACTCCTATAGGAATGTCCTCATATAGGCTAATATTTGGGATGTCGGCTTATAGGACTGCATATAGAACTCCTATAGGAATTTCCCCATATAGGTTAATATTTGGGAAAGCTAGTCACTTACCATTTGAACTTCAGCATAAAGCATATTGGGATATTAAAGAGTTCAATTATAATTTAAAAGATTCTGGTGAGAAAAAAATGTTACAATTAAATGAGCTTGAAGAGATAAGGAATGCATCTTATGAGAGTGCTAAGATTTATAAAGAAAAGATGAAAATGTGGCATGATTGATAAGATTCTTACTAAAAATTTTCCGCCAGGGCAACAAGTTTTGCTATATAATGCAAGGTTAAAATTACTTGCAATCAAACTTAAGTCCAGGTCGATTGGCCCATTTGATGTGATAAAAGTTTATCCTTATGGAGTTGTGGATATTAAAGATCCTAATTTTGAGAAAATTTTTAAAGTGAATGGACATAAACTGAAACCTTATTATATAGTGAATTAGCATAAATATAATGATGGAATGATGTTGGGTCAACCAGAATGAGCACTGGTTACGTCGGGCTGACGACGTAAAACCAAGTGCTTTGTGGGAGGCAACCCATAGTTATCAGTGTATTTTTTCTTTGATTGTTGTTCTGAGTCTGATTAAGAAATTTGGGTTAGTATTTTTTAGTTTATTATGTGCTAGTAATTATTTTTAGACTTTATTTAGTAACCTAGACATGTTAGAATAAGAATTTGGACGTTAAGTTGACTGGTGCAAAAATGTGCATTAGCGCTTAACCGCCAGATCCGACGCTTAAGCGTGGCAGTTTAATCACATGTGCAAATTTCAATTCCTAGAAGGTATAACTGTAATTTAGTTGGAATAAATGTGTCTTGGCAGTTTCTAGTCGTGCCTAGAAGTTATGAGTGGGAATTAGGCCTATAAATAAAAGGGGTTTGTGAAGGAATTTCATCCCAGATTATTTTTAGCCCTAAAAGTCTAAGAAAGAGAGAGATTTAGAGAAAATGTCTTCATCGAAGATGAATTTGAAGAATAAGGAAGAAGCCATGAAGAAGAAGTTCATTAGTCAAAGTGCACATGAGATGTATAACAGATTCTTAGCCGTTTGTATTGCAAAATATCAAAGAAGATCAACAAGATGGAGAATACTATATCTGTATTAAAGACTAAGGTGCTTGAATTGCATGCTCATCTATAACATATTGGGTGGCAACTTAGGATGCAATTCAACCATACCGGTTATATAGAGGAAGTAGATAAGGCAATGTTCCTTAAGAAAAAGTGGATCGAAGATGATAGTATTAGAGCTCGTCACCACCATCCGTTTTATCAACTATATATATTCCTGGAAAGACTACTGAGATATAAGAATTTCTTCCTTCAAATGAAGAGTGGAATTAAGTTAAGTGTTAGGAATTGTGTGTTTGGAGTCATGTTTTTAAGTGGTGTTAGTGTTATGTCTTGTGTTTAGTGACTTGTGTCACTTATGAGTTTAATTGTAAATGTGTGTTAAGTGTTTTGTACTTATGAAAATTTTCTCATCCAAGACTATTTGGAGAGAGAAATATGTGTTAAATGTGTTTGTACTTGTTTGTGAATGAATATAAGTTTGTTTTTTTTGAAAATTTGTGTTATTTTTAGCCTCGAATTAAATTAATTATTATGGAGAATTTTTAGAGAGAAGGGAGTTATAGGAAGTAAAAATAGTCATTTAAGTGCTATGAGACTTTTTAAGGGTGGTTTAGATAGGCCAATAATGAATTCTAGTTATAATTAAAAATTTCAAAAACTGTGCACTGGCGTCTAAGCGCCACAACTCGTGCTTAAGCGTGAGCCAATCTGAGAGGTAGGCGCCTAAGCACCACTTACCCGTGCTTAAGCTCCAGTTCACAAAAATCGATTTGTGAACGGTTAAAAGTGAATTTTAAGTCCGAAAATACCATTTTTAACACCTGTTATCGTCTTCCCCAACTCAAATTCATGATTTTGAGGGCTAGGGCAAGTGGAATTTGAAGATTTCTTTGTGGAATCAAGTGAGATTTGCTAGATCCAAGTTCCTTAAGGTAAGAGCTTTACTTCTATGCAAAAATTTTTGGATTTTCACCATATATTTTAAGCACTTTTGGAAGATTTCAAAAATTTACTATTCATGGTGAAAAGTCAAGAAAAATATATGGAAATTGCTTGGGAAGGTTAGTTAGTGCTTTTGGAAGTTTAGTTTAGTGATTTAAACTTGATTTTAAAGTTATTTTTGAAAATTTATCAAATTTGTAGAATAACACCAATAATGAAAAGGAGTAGAGGGAAGAGCCCATTTGATTCGAGTAAATTTGTCAGTTCAAAAGCTCGGGATCAATATAGTGACGTTCTACATCCACGAAAATTGATTCAGCAACGATGTTTCAAGAGTCTAGGTGGAGAAGTGGAAGACCTGATAGTCCGGTGATAGTGGGAATAGTTCTGTTGTTTCTCTGCCATCGTAGTGATTTATGTTGTAAGGGAGTTTTATGCAAATCTCCCAAAGGCTAAAGACGATCGAGTTATGGTTAGAAGGAAGTTGGTACTTTTACTCAAGAAGTAATCAACTTGTTTTACCATTTACCACCGATGACTTTATGTTTTTTATGCAAATTATAGTCCTACTGAAGCAGATTTAGATGATATTATTTCATATCTGACAATTAGGAGAGGACTTTGAAAAATAACCAATGAGAGGAGAGTAAATTTTCCAACTTCAAAGTTATGTTCACCTTCAAAGGCCTGACACTATTTCATTTTTGCTTGTCTGCTTCCGACCAATCATCTAAGTGAAGTGACCAGAGAGAGAGCAACATTGAATTATTGTATTCAGGATGGAAAGCCCATCAACATAAGAGCTTTGATCTATCAAACTATCATCAGTTGAGCTACAACCGCTACTACTACAGGTTTGGGATCTGTTTCCTTGATATTTTCTTTATGTGAGCACGTTGGAGTGAAGTATGATAGTTGGGAGGAAGTTCTGTTACCTCTAAAACCCATCACAAAGGTGAATGTGAAGACTTATTCTGAGCATTCAATTTTTGGCTGGAGAGGAAAATTTTCCAGGAGCTATGGATTAGAGACGTCTGCTGCAACTTCATCTAGACCATCTACTTCTCGTGCTTCTACATCTAGAGGTGATACCAAGACTCAGGATGAGTTGTTGCNACTACTACTGTAGGTATGGGATTTGCTTTGTTGATATTTTCTTTATGCGAGCAGGCTAGAGTGAAGTATGATAGTTAGGAGGAAGTTTTGTTACCTCTAAAGCCCATTACAAAGGTGAATGTGAAGACTTATTCTGATCATTCGATTTTTTGCTGGAGAGGAGGATTTTCCAGAAGTTATGGATTAGAGACGTCTGATGCATCAGCCTCTGGTGCATCTTCATCTAGACCATCTACTTCTCGTGCTTCTACATCTAGAGGTGATACCAAGACTCAGGATGAGTTACTGCAGAAGATGATGGACAATATCAATTTTACCACTGATAAGGTATAAAATTTATAGCATTTTGCAGATCATACTAATAGTTATAAAATAATGAAGAGTGATTATGAAGAGAAATTCGACTCATATTTGGAGAGCCTGATTAGAGGTGAACCAGGAGTGCAATTTCCTCCATATCCTCGATATCCTAATTATGAGCCTACAGAAAAATGGTACAGCGGTGATTATGAGGATGAAGAGTAGAGCTAAGAGAATCATTTTATGATTGTAATATGATGTGAACTATGTGATCTGAGCTTGCTACATTTGCATCTGTGTGTNAGACACATTTTTATACCTACTTTTCAGATATTGTGCTTTACTGGAAGGTATTTTTGTGTTTTTTCTTGCAGATACAAGTAAAAATGGAAAAAAAAATGCTTAAAAGAGTGAAAAAAGATCAAAGTTAGAGCAAAAAAGTGAAAAATTATGCAAAAGAGTTTTGGCGCCTAAGCGCCAGATCCGACGCTTAAGTGTCGGTTAAACAGAGAAGGTCGTACCTAAGCGCCGAGACCTCGCGCTTAAGCGCCAGTGGCAGTTACTAGACGAGTAAAATCGGTTTTCACAAATTTTGAAGAGGTTTTTGAGACACCCATTGGCTTAACGGGTGGTTGTAACCACCATGGACGAAAATTATCATGAAAGGATGCGTCTCTTGGGCAAATACATCAAATCATATTTTGAAGAGATCCCACTACACCTCTTGGAAAACTATAAAAGAAAGAGGAGAGGACTTAGAAAAAAGTCCTGAAAATATTAACAAGTTTTGAAAGTTCTTCTCTTGGGAATTAGTTTGATGAGATTTTCACGAACCACTTTTTATTTACTTTATCCTTTTTGTTATTTTGTTTTGAGTGATTGTAAATGAGAAGAGATTCAAAGGAACTTCAAGATTTTGGTGGAGGACTTGAGATAAATTTTTATCTTTTTATTTTATACTACTTTTAATTTTAATCGAGACTTATTATTGGTTTGACAATGATTTCTTCTTTTAAACTAAAGTGTGGTTTTGTTTTCTCNTGAGATTTTGATACACCTAAAATATATAGTGCTTTTAGACACATTTTATACCTATTTTTAGATATTGCGCTTTAATGGAAGGTATTTTTGTGTTTTTCTTGCAGATACAAGTAAAAATGGAAAAAATGCTTAATGGAGTGAAAAAGGATCAAATTTGGAGCAAAAAAGTGAAAAATTGTGCAAAAGAGTTTTGGCGCCTAAGCGCTAGAAGTGAAAAATTGTGCAAAAGAGTTTTGGCGCCTAAGCGCCAGATCCGGCGCTTAAGTGCCGGTTAAATAGAGAAGGCCACGCCTAAGCGTTGAGACCTCGTGCTTAAGCGCCAGTGGCAGTTAATAGACGAGTAAAATCAATTTTCACAAATTTTAAAGAGGTTTTTGAGGTACCCATTGGCTTAACATGTGGTTGTAACCACCATGGACGAAAATTATCATGAAAGGATGCGTCTCTTGGGCAAATACATCGTATTTTGAAGAGATCCCAGGGCACCTCTTAGAAAACTATAAAAGAAAGAAGAGAGGACTTAGAAAAAAGTCCTGAAAATATTGACAAGTTTTGAAAGTTCTTCTCTTGGGAGTTAGTTTGGAGAGATTTTCACGAAGCACTTTTTATTTACTTTATCCTTTTTGTTATTTTGTTTAAGTGATTGTAAATAAGAGGAGATTCAAAGGAACTTCAAGAGTTTGGTGGAGGACTTGAGATAAGTTTTTATCTTTTTGTTTTATACTGCTTTTAGTTTTAATCGAGACTTGTTATTTGTTTGACAATGATTTCTTCTTTACTAAAGTGTGGTTTTGTTTTCTCCATGGATTCTGAGTAGTTTTCCTTATCTTTCTTCTTAAAATGATAAGTAATTAAGTTTCGGATGGATGTTGTGGAGAGTATTGATCTTTAATGTTGGAAGAAATTGTGATGATTTAAATCTATGCACTTCATTTACTTCTTGATTTGATCAATCCAGATGTTAAAATTTGTTGTGAGAACATGAAAGAACCGAGCTGGTATTGTCTCAGTCAACAATTGGAAAGAATCACATGAGGTTGTATGAATAATTTAAATCCATGTACTTCATTTACTTCTTGATTTGGCCAATCCAGATGTTAAAATTTATTGTGAGAACATGTAAGTCAGACTTGTATTGTCTCAGTCAACAATTGGAAAGAATCACATGAGGTTGTATGAATGAGAATGTAATGAGCCGACATTGTCATTGTCAACAATTGGAAAGAAGCACATGAGGTTATATGAATGAGAATGTAGTTCATAGACTGATATTGTCTCAGTCAACAATTGGAAAGAATCACATGAGGTTGTATGAGTGAGAATGTAATAGCTGGTATTGTCTCAGTCTTCCAAATGTTAAAATTTGTTGTGAGAACATGTAAGAACCGGGCTGGTATTGTCTCAGTCAACATTTGGAAAGAATCACATGAGGTTGTATGAATGAGAATGTAGTTCATATGATACTGGTATTGTCTCAGTCAACAACTGGAAAGAATCACATGAGGTTGTATGAATGAGAATGTACTTCATATGATTTAGTGCAAATAAGTCTCAGTCAATAATTGGAAAGAATCACATGAGATTGTATGAATGAGAATGTAATTCAGTATTGTCTCAATCAACAATTGGAAAGAATCACATGAGGTTGTATGAATGAGAATGTAATTTATAATTGGAAAGAATCACATGAGGTTATATGAATGATAATGTAGTTCATATGATTGAGTGCAAATAAGGAAATATTCATCGATGTAGAGTTAGAGGAATTTAAAGTGACAGGTTAAAGCCCCCAACTTGGTTATTGTTTTAGGTTCTAATACAAGAATGTTAGCCCCCAGGTGGAGGAAATCAAGGGAACTCTAGAGTGAGAGCTAGTATCTTCCATGCCTAGCCAGTCTTCAGAACTATTTAAACTTTAAATTAGCCAATGTTCTTTATAGCATCTCTAATGGTATCTTCCCTACCTATCTGGTCTTTAGAACTATTCAAACTTTAAATTAGCCAATGTTCTTTATAGCATCTCTAGTAAGGTCGGTCTTCAAAACTATTCAAACTTTAAATTAGCCAATATTCTTTATAGCATCTCTAGTAAGGGCCTAGCCTGTCTTCAGAACTATTCAAACTTTAAATTAGCCAATGTTCTTTATATCATCTCTAGTAAGGGTTCTGCCTAGCCGATCTTCAGAACTATTCAAACTTTAAATTAGCCAATGTTCTTTATAGCAACTCTAGTAAGGGTAAAGAATGTTTACTCCTATTGGGCATAACACAATTTGCATACTTTCACAACAGAATTCCTATACTTATTACTGATTCATGATAAGAAGAGTTTTCATATTAAGTACTTTTCTTCTACAAAAACTTTAGTTATTTTTTTATTATTTCGTTAAAATATCAAAAATACCAAAAATATTTAAATTTTAAATTCCTAAAAAAATAATTTTTATTTTAAGTAATTATCTTTTTAAAAATAGAAAAACTTTCTAAAAAGTGCATATTACATAATCTTCACTGTGGGTTCGATATTCAGGTCTTAATCAAAAAGTCTTATATTACTTGATAACGATACGTATACTTGTGTAGTATCCCAATATAAATATATAAAAATTAAAAAGTTAAATTTTTATTTTTCTTCAGGATCAAATTTTTGGTTTTGTTTCAAAATAAAGAAATATAAGTGAAAAATACCATGAGAACTATTGTTATACTTGCATAAGCATTGAGTCAGGATCACACATTGACACTAGGTGCCTGCGCTAGGCGCCTTGGCACTGAATGCCCTGGATCTAGGGCTGGCACCTACTTTCTGGCTGCTCGTGAATGGTCATTTTAGGGAGTTTTTGGTGCTTCGGTTCACAGGACTGGCGCTTGGGTGCCTACTTATTGAGCACTCGATTTTTAAGCTCCTTAAGGGCTACTTTGAAGCATCCAACATAAGATTTTCTCGATCTAAAAGCTATGGGGATCAAATAAGACTGAAATATGGCCTCATAACTCCCAAAAATGAGTATTTTTACCGACTATTTATCAGGGGCATTCGTTCCCCATGGTCGCCTCAAACCAATGCCCGGGTACGACGTTCTAAGCCCTATTCTTCCTGGAAATGCCTACAGGAAGCTTTGATGTGTTCCTTTGACCGTGGGAGGCTTCATATGATTATGACATGGCTTTTAAACATCAGAACGGACGTTGAACATGCGTCATGTCCCAAGTAAGCTCGTGCAACAACGAATTTTCCTGGATAAGGTTGAATCATCACAGACCCTGATTTCGTGCTCTGAATATGTACTAGAAAGCCTCAGATGAGTGTCTTGAGCTATAGGATGTTGAGTGAGTAGTGAATTGTCCCGAGCCAGTTAAGTGCACACCCTACACACATGACATCAAAAATTGACGCCAGCACTCAACACCATAGACATGATATTAAGAATAAATTTGAGATAGGTTGATTTTGTTGGGCTTTAATTATCCATGTGAATCGAAAGTTGAAAGTTAACTTATATTTTCAAGATTTGGTTTATTATAGCTACTACTAAAATCAATTTAAAATTCTTAAGAAGAAAAAACACTAAAAAAATAAAACATGGATAAAAATTGTCCAAAATGATTAGCATAAAAAAAGATAAATAACAAAAATAACAAACTAGTTTTAAGAACATTCAAATTCTATATCTCAAAGCCAATTTTATTGAAGCCACCAACAAGAAGACTCTAATTCTATGCTTTTTCTCCATCCATACCCCATGCCATAGTCAATTAAGGTGTAGATTTTGCAACTTAAAGTTCACAACCTATTGAGGCGTGAATTTCAATTACAAATATTATAGGCTTTTTAAATATTCTAATTACAGCTTAAAAAGAAGAAGAAGCCAAACTAAAACATGAAAAAATAGTTGTTTCAAAAAGCATAAGAGGTAGGGTCTTCACTCTCTCAAATGTTGCAAGCAAAACTCATGTTGAGCAACAACTCTAGTGATTATCCCTACTTACAGAATCATAGCCTAAGATGATTCTGTTATTTGTTCTTCATCGTTTTGTAGTTCATTATTAGCTCCAATTGTTGCCCTTCTAATTAAAAATCGACAATGAACTTGATGTAATCTATTACGACCTTTCAATATACAACTATAAAAAATTTTGCTATGAGTGACCAAGAGAATGGCTATTCTATTAAATTTTTTTGTTATCATTTTAAGTCCAGGTGGATGGGTTCATTTATTGTGATGAAAGTTTATCCTTATAGAGCTGTGGATATTAAAGATCCTAAATCTGAGAAAGTAATTAANAACCTTTCAATATACAACTATAAAAAATTTTGCTACGAGTGACCAAGAGAATGGCTATTCTATTAAATTTTTCTGTTGTCATTTTAAGTTCAGGTGGATGGGTTAATTTATTGTGATGAAAGTTTATCCTTATAGAGCTGTGGATATTAAAGATCCTAAATCTGAGAAAGTAATTAAAGTGAATGGTCATAGACTGAAATCTTATTTAGTAGGGGATCAGCATAAATTTAAAAATCGAATGATGTTAGGTCAACCAGAATAAGCACCGGTTACGTCGGGCTGACGACGTAAAACCAAGCGCTTTGTGTGAGGCAACCTATAGTTATCAGTGTGTTTTTACTTTGATTATAACTTGTGTGTGATTAAGAAATTTTGGGGTAGTATTTTTTAGACTATTATGTGTTAGTAATGATTTTAAGACTTTATTTAATGACCTAGACATGTTAGAATGATGTTTAGTTGACTGGTGCAAAATTGAGCACTGACGCTTAAGCGCGGTAGTTAAAAACCATGTGTGAAGTTCAAATTCTAGAAGTTTTAACCACAAATTGGTTGCTAAAAATGTGCCAAGGCAGTTCCAAGACATGCCTAGAAGTTATTTGAGGGATTTATGCCTATAAATAGAAGGGCCTTGTGAAGGAATTTTACCCCAGATCATTTTAAGCCCTAAAAGTTTAAGAGAAAGAGAGATTTAGAGAAGATGACTTCATGGGAGATGGATTTTAAGAAGAAGGAAAAGATTCATTATTCAAAGTCCACAAGAGATGTATAACGGTTTCTTAGCCATTAGTATTGAAGGAATATCAGAAAAGATCAACAAAATTGAGAATACCATGGCTCTACTTGAGACTAAGGTAATTGAACTCAATGCACATCTAGAGCATATTGAATGTCAATTGAAAATGCAATTTAGCCATAACAGTTATATAGAGGAAGCAGATAAAACGATGTGTATTAAGCAAAAATGGATTGAAGAAGATAGTATCAGAGCTCATCACCACCGTCTGTCTTATCAACTCTATATTCTGAATGCCCCAGGAGAGACTAATGGAAAGACAGGAATTTGTTCCAACAAATGAAGATTGGAATTAAGTTCGGTGTTAGAATTTGTTTGTTAGAAGTCATTGTTTTTATTTGTTAGTGTTTAAGACTTGTTTTTAGTGTTTATGTCTTTTATGTGTTTAATTGTGAATTGTTTGTTAAGTGTTTTTATTTAGAAAATTTTCTCATTTGAGACTATTTGGAGTGAAAATTAAGTGTATATGTACTTGTACTAGTTTGTAAATGAATAAATATGTTTGTTTGTGTGAAAATTTGTGTTATTTTTTTTGTCTCGAATTGAATTAGTTATATTGAAGAATTTAGAGAGAGAGAGAGAGAGGATAGTTGTAGGAGAGAAAAATAGTCATTTAAGTGTTATGAGACAATTTAGGGGTGGTATACTTAGGCTAATAGTGCATTTTACTTAAGTTTAAAAATATTAAAAATCGTGCACTGGCACCTAAGTGCCACATTCTCGCACTTAAGCATGACGTAACTCGAGAGGTAGGCACCTAAGCATCACTTATCCGAGCTTAAGCCCTGGTTTGCGAACGATTAAAAGTGCAAAATAACCCCGTAAATTGCCATTTTTATCCTCTTCGTCGCCTTCAACTTCTCGAGTTGACGGTTTGGAAAGCTAGGACAAGCCATTTCATGGAGATTTCTTGGTGGAATTGAGAAAAATTTGCTAGATTGGATTTCTTAAGGCAAGAGCTTCACTTCTATGTAAAAATTTTGGATTTTCACCATGTATTTTGAGTACATTTGAAAGAACCCAAAAATCATTATTCATGGAGAAAATGAGGAAAATTTTATGGAAATTGCATATTAAGTGGTAATGTATAGAAGTTTAGTTTACTAGTTTAGACTTGGTTTTTAAAGTTATTGTGGAATTTTTTGAAATTTGTAGAATGGAACCGAGAATGAAGAGGAGTAAAGGAAAGAGCCATTTTGATTTGACCAAATTCATGAGTTTGAAAGCTCAAGATAGGTACAGTGATGCTCTGCAATCACGAAAGCTTATACAGGAGCGATGTTTTAAAAATTTGGGTGGATCCACAAAAGATTTGATCATTCACCGACAGTGAGAAAGATTTTAATATTTTTTTACTATGGTAGTTATTTCTGTAGTTATGGATTTTTATAGAAACCTCCCTGAAGTTGAAGATGATTGAGTCATGGTTCAAGGAAAATTGATACCTTTTTCACCAGAGGTAATCAATTTGTTCTACCATTTTCTACCTGATACTTTGTGTTTTTATGCGAACTATAGTCCGACTGAGATAGAGCTAGACGAGATTATTTCCTATTTGACTGTTGGAATGGGACTCTAAAAAATCAATAATGAGAGGAGAGTCAACTTTTCAACTTCAAAGTTAAGTGCACCTTCGAAGACGTGGCACTAATTTATTTCAGCTCACCTGTTACCCACAAATCATCTTAGTAAAGTTACCAGGGAGAGAGCGACGTTGAACTATTGTATTCAGGAATGAAAACTCATCAAATTTGAGCTTTGATTTATCAGACTATCATCAGTTTTGCCACTGTCGTTACTACTGCAAGTCTGGGATTTGCTTCCTTGATCTTTTCTTTATTTGAGCACACCGGAGTGAGATATGATAGCTGGGAGGAAGTACTGTTGCTTCTAAAGCCTATTACAAGTGTAAATGCAAAATTGTACTATGAGCATTCTATTTTTGGCTGGAGAGGAGGATTTTCAAGGAGTTATGGTATGGAAACATTTGCTGCTTCTACCTCTGCTACTTCTACATCTAGACTATCTACCTTATGAGCATCTACTTCTAAGGGTGAGTTTACTGAAACCCAAGACCAATTATTGCAAAGGATGATGGACAATATTAATTATACCGCTGATAAAGTTCAAAATTTAGAACATTTTGTAGACCATATTGATGGGTATAATAGAAAGAAAAGTGATTATGAAGAGAAATTTCACTCATCTTTGAAGAGCCTCATTAGGGGTAACCAAGGAGTGCAATTTCCTCCATATCCTAGATACCCTCATTACGAGCCTGCAGTTGTCTGGAATAGCGCTGATTCTGATGATGATGAGTAGGACTAATTTATTTTTATATTTGTAATATGTGATGGACTACGTGGTTTGGACTTGCTAAATTTGCATTTGTTTGATTGTTTGGACTATATTATGTGTTGGACTTTTGTTTAATTATTATTGTGATGTTTGTGATTGTTAGTATTTTATTTTAAAATTCTAGGGTAGTAATTGTGTTATGTGTTGAGTACTGTGATTTAGTTAGTTTAGAATTGAATTTGATTCTGTCTTTTAAAAAGTTAAAAATCTTGCTAACTTTTAAATCTTAAACTTGAAATTCAAAAAATTGTTATTCTATATTTTTCTTTTATATTGTTAGTGTGTTTAATTTTATATTTGTACCCACTACTTAGAAGTCTATTGAATCTCTACATATTGAATTAAAATGAAAATTACAGAAAATTGATCAAAATTAATTCTACTCATATTTTTAATTTATACTTGTCTAATTAGGGTATTTAAATTCTTGTAAGCATGTTATTTCAATTTCCATTCCTGCTTATATATATTTGTTGCTAAACTGATTAAACTTATTAAAAAATTTAAGTTTTGGGGGGAATGAAAAATATTTTCAAAACTTGAATTTTATTTTTTCTCAAATGTGCTACAAGTGAATTTGATTTGAAAAGAAAAATGATCATGTATATTAAGTTATATTAGGGAAGTAAAATTTGATTATAGAAATGAGTAAAAAAATTTAGTTAAAATTTTGAGTAATGAAGAAAAACTTTCAGTTAAAAGTTTTTAGTGTAGAAAATGTTTAATATAGTGTAACTATCTTTAGTAAGAAAAATTGCATCTTTGAAAAATTTCGAAATTTAGACTTTTATTTTTAATACTTAAATTTTTTTTATTAAAAATAATTTTCAAAACTATTATTATATTTATAAGTGAAAGATTTATATCAGGATTTTGCTTTAGGAAATAAGAAGCGGAATTCAAAACTATTAAAGGTCTATCCAGATATAGTAATCCTTGCCAGAAGAAGAAAAAAAAAAGAAAAAGAAAAGAAAAAGAAAAGGAAAAAGAAAAAGGGAGGAGAAGCTTGAAGATTAGTGTCTAATCAAAAATTGGTTCCACATTTGATCTTTTTAAAGTATAAGACTTGAAAAATTCTTAAGCTTAAAAATATAATATAGTAAGTAAAATTATTTATAATAAAAAAATTTTTAAGTAGAGATAATAAAATGACTAAATTCTATATTCCAAAAATTTACAATATTTCTTAATTATATAGGAACTCATATTTTCATATTTCTTAACATTAAAAATTTCTAAACTTTAAGTTGGTGTCATTTAGTAAATATTTTTTCTAAATTGGACTACTATATTTCTAAATCTAATTTTTAGTAACTCCTAAAGAAACTCATATACATATCATACTTATTTAATTTTTAAAGATTGAAGTGTCACTTGAGGACAAGTAAAATTTTAAGTTTGGGGGATTTTGATACACCTAAAATATATAGTATTTTTAGACACATTTTTATACATATTTTTGAGATATTAAGCTTTAATGGAAGATGGTTGTGTGTTTTTCTTTCAGGTACAAGTAAAAAGATGAAAAATGCTAAAAGGAGAGAAAAAGGATCGAATTTGGAACAAAAATGTGAAAATTGTACTAAAGTATTTTGGCGCCTAAGTGACAGATCCGACGCTTAAGCATCGGTGAAACAGAGAAGGTCACGACTAAGCGCCAGAGACCCCGCTCTTAAGCACCAGATGCCCCGCGCTTAAGCCCCAGAGGCAGTTATTTGGCAATTTACTTCATTTTACTAAATTTTAAAGGGACATTTGAGGCACCTATTGGCTAAAGAGGGTGGTTATGACCACTAGAAATCAAAATATGGCTAGAAGACTTGTGAAAGGAGGCATCCTTTGGAGAATTCATCAAATTTAGACACATTTTGAAGAGTTTCCAAGGCACCTCTTGAAAATTTATAAAAGAAGTAAGTGGAGACTTTTAGAAGTGTCTTGAAAGTGCTTAAGAAGGGGGAGTTTTGAGAAGTTTTAGAGATAGGTTTGGAGAGATTTTCAAGCACACAAAATTTACTATTTACTTTTTAGTTTTATTTTGAGAGTGTTGTAAAAAAGAAGAGATTCAAAGGAACTTCACGTGTTTGGTGAAGGATTTGAGATAAGTTTTTATCTTTGTTTTTAAACCACTTTTAGTTTTAATCGAGACTTCTTGTTGGGTTGATCATGATTTCTACTTTTAAACTAAAGTGTGGTTTTGTTTTCTCCATGGATTCTGAGTATTTTTCTTTTTCTTTCTCCTTAAAATGATAAGTAATTAAAGTATTAGATGGAAGTTGTGGAGAGTATTGACCAAAGAAAAATATGTTGAGATTTTCATACCTCTTTTATACTATTTTTAATGATATTGCACTTTAAAGAAAGGTATTTTTGATGTTTTGTTGCAGGAATGATGAATTAGGGTCAATGGAGCAAAAAGATGCAAAAAGGAGCGAATTTGGAGCAAAAAGGACCAAAATGTGAAAAATTGCACTAGGGCACCGACGGCGCCATCGAGGCCGCCGACGGCGAGCTTTTCCCGATGCTACAGGATAAATTTTCCAGAAGGCCGCTGACGGCGCCATCGAGGCCGCCAACGGCAGGATCGACGGTTATGTGACATGTACAATGGATAAGGTCAGATTTTGGAGGGGTGCGTAAGTGACTCTTGGGAAAACTCATCCACATCTTTAAAGAGAACATTTTGGCCGAAAATAAAGGGGGGAAGGAGAGGGAAGGAAGGTTTTGAAAGGTTGGAAGAGACTTTTAGAGCTTGATATAGTGTATAATTGTTAGGATTCTTCGAGAATTGTAAGAGTGGAGGGAAAGTGAGAGATTTCTTCCTCCTTGCTACTTCGAAGAGGAATTCAGATTGTAAGAGTGGAGGGAAAGTGAGAGATTTCTTTCCGTAGAGTGTAACAATTGTGAGGAATTCTTCAAGAGATTGTAAGAGTGGAGGGAAAGTGAGAGATTTCTTCCTCCTTCCACTTCGAAGAAGAATTCTGTGTGCTGTAAAGAAAGAAAGAGATTCAGAGGAACTTCGAGGAGCAATATTATGAGGAATTCTTCGAGAAATTGTAAGAGTGGAGGGAAAGTGAGAGATTTCTTCCTCCTTGCTCGTTTCGAAGGGAATTGCTTGTGTTGTAAAGAAAGGAAGAGATTCAGAGGAACTTCAAGGAGTGTTCTTGGGGAGAAATTAGAATTTTGTGTGTTGTAAAGAAAGAAAGAGATTCAGAGGAACTTCGAGGAGTTTGCTTGTGGAGGAATAAATTCTGTGTGCTGTAAAGAAAGGAAGAGATTCAGAGGAACTTCGAGGAGAGTTCTTGGGGAGAAAGAGATTGTAAGAGTGGAGGGAAAGTGAGAGATTTCTTCCTCCTTGCTGCTTTGAAGAGGAAATGTGTGTTGTAAGGAAAGGAAGAGATTCAGAGGAACTTCGAGGAGTTTTCTTGGAGAGAAATATGTGCTGTAAAGAAAGGAAGAGATTTAGAGGAACTTCAAGGAGTTTGCTTGGGGAGAAATTAGAGATACTGTAAAGAAAGAAAGAGATTTAGAGGAACTTCGAGGAGTGTTCTTGGGGAGAACTTAGAGATTCTCCTTGCTACTTCGAAGAGGAATTCTGTGTGTTGTAAAGAAAGGAAGAGATTCAGAGGAACTTCCTTGCTACTTCAAAGAGGAATTTTGTGTGCTGTAAAGAAAGGAAGAGATTCAGAGGAACTTGGAGGAGTATTCTTGGGGAGAAATTTAGAGATAAGTTATTTACTTGTTATAGTTTGTATGGCTTTGATNAATGACATAACATCATTCTGTTAGATTGATGGAGAGTCAATATATGAAGCTTGGGAGAGATTTAAAGATCTTCTTAGGAAATGCCCTCATCATTCATTACCAAACTGGTGGCTGGTAATGAATTAGTAGGATCTCTTAATTCAAATCTTTTATAATGGATTAGTAGGATCTCTTAGATCGATTATAGATGTTGCGGCTGGTGGTTCTTTAATGTCAAAACCTTTTGATGAGGCTTATTCATTAATAGAAGAAATGG
>JXCR01137066.1:204974-281861 GCA_002079205.1 Phalaenopsis hybrid cultivar
ATACGAGAATGTTAGCCCCCAGGTGGAGGGAATCAAGGGAACTCTAGATTGAGAGCTAGTATCTTCCTTGCCTAGCCGGTCTTTAGAATTATTCAAACTTTAAATTAGCCAATGTTTTTTATAGCATCTCTAGTAAGGGTAAAGAATATTATTGCTCCTATTGGGCATAACACAATTTGCATACTTCCACAATGGAATTCCTATAGTTATTACTGATTCATGATAAGAAGAAAGATATTTTCATATTAAGTACTTTTCTTCTACAAAAACTTTAGTTATATTTTTATTGTTTCGTTAAAATATCAAAAATACCAAAAATATTTAAATTTTAAATTCCTACAAAAACATTTTTAGTTTAAGTAATTATCTTTTTAAAAAATAGAAAAACTTTCTAAAAAGTGCATATTGCATAATCTTCCCTGTGGGTTCAAAGTTTAAGTAATTATCTTTTTAAAAATAGAAAAACTTTCTAAAAAGTGCATATTACATAATCTTCCCTGTGGGTTCGATATTCAGGTCTTAATCAAAAAGTCTTATATTACTTGATAACGATACGTATACTGTGGGTTCGATATTCAGGTCTTAATCAAAAAGTCCTATATTACTTGATAACGATATGTATACTTTGTGTAGTATCCCGATATAAATATATATAAATTAAAAAGTTAAATTTTTATTTTTCTTCAGGATCAAGTTTTTCGTTTTGTTGCAAAATAAAGCAATATAAGTGAAAAATATCATCAGAACTATTGTTATATTGTGCATAAACATTGAGTCGGGATCACACATTGACACCAGGTGCCTGCGCTAGGTGCCTTGGCACTGAATGCCCTGGATCTAGGGCTAGAACCTACTTTTTGGCTACTCGTGAATGGACATTTTAGGGGGTTTTGGGTGCTTCGGTTCACAGGACTGGCGCTTGGGTGCCTACTTATTGAGCACTCGATTTTTAAGCTTCTTAAGGGCTAATTTGAAGCATCCAACATAGGATTTTATCGATCTAAAAGCTATGGGGGATCAAATAAGACTGAAATATGGCCTCATAACTCCCAAAAATGAGTATTTTTACCGACTGTTTATCAGGGGCATTCGTTCCCAATGGTCGCCTCAAACCAATGCCCGGGTACGACGTTCTAAGCCCTATTCTTCCTGGAAATGCCTACAGAAAGCTTTGATTGGTTCCTTTGACCATGGGAGGCTTCATATGATTATGACATGGCTTCAAACATCAGAACAGACGTCAAACATGCCTCATGTCCCAAGTAAGCTCATGTAACAGCAGATTTTCCTAAATAAGGTTGAATCATCACAGGCCCTGATTTCTTGCTCTGAATATGTACTAGAAAGTCTCATATGAGTGCCTTGAGCTACAGGATGTTAAGAGTGAGTAGTGAATTTTCTCGATCCAGTTAAGTGGACACCCTACACACATGACATCAAAAATTGACGCCAACACTCAACACCATAGACATGATATTAAGAATAAATTTGATATAGGTTGATTTTGTTGGGCTTTAATTATCCATGTGAATCAAAAGTTGAAAGTTAACTTATATTTTTAGGATTTGGTTTATTATAGCTACTACTAAAATCAATTTAAAATTCTTAAGAAGAAAAAAACTAAAAAAATAAAACATGGATAAAAATTGTCCAAAATGATTAGCATAAAAAAAGATAAATAACTAAAATAATAAACTAGTTTTAAGAACATTCAAATTCTATATCTCAAAGCCAATTTCATAGAAGCCACCAACAACAAGACTCTAATTCTATGCTTTTTCTCCATCCATACCCCATGTCATAGTCAATTAAGGTGTAGATTTTGCAACTTAAAGTTCACAACCTATTGAGGCGTTAATTTTAATTACAAATATTATAGGCTTTTTAAATATTTTAATTAAAGCTTAAAAAGAAGAAGCCAAACTAAATCATGAAAAAATAGTTGTTTCAAAAACCATAAGAGGTATGGTCTTCACTCTCTCAATTGTTTCAAGCAAAACTCATGTTGAGCAACAACTCTAGTGATTATCCCTAGTTACAGAATCATAGCCTAAGATGATTTTGTTATTTGTTCTCCATCATTTTGTAGTTCATTATTAGCTCCAATTGTTGCCCTTCTAATTAAAAATCGACAATGAACTTGATGTAATCTANCGACTCATTATGAGTTTCCTCCATAGTGACCCCACCTACTAAGTGCTAGAGGTTAGGACCAATATGTGGAACTTCAAGTTGAGTAAAGAGGAGTGTAGAATTTCTAATGGTGAGGGTTCCTTGTTTAGTTTTCTAAGAATAGTCAATAGAAAAATCCTATGGCTAGACCTTAGGCTACTAAAGAGAAAAAACTAAACCTCAATCAAAAGTGAGGTCAACAACTTTATAATATTAGATTTTTGAGGAAGATAAAGAGATTCCTATTATTTTGGGGAGACCATTTCTTGCAACAGGGAGAGCTATGATAGATGCACAAAAGGAGAATTAATGATGAGGGATAATGATCAAGAAGTAACATTTAATATTACGAAATCTATGAAATATCCTGCAATAGAAAAAGATAATGAATGTTTTAGAATTAAGGCAAGTGTTTGAAGTTACTGATTATCTAAGTAATGAGAAATTTAAGGAAGTGTTTGAAGAAAAATTAAGGCAAGAAGAATATTATGAGAATGAAATAAAAGAAGAGAATTTAGATTATATTCAAGACAAATTTGAAACTTTAGATTTATTGGAAAATGATAATAAAAATTTTATTCTTTCAAGTATTAAACCACCTGAACTTGAATTGAAAGTATTACCTGCCCATTTAAAATATGTCATTTTAGGAGATTCATCTACATTGCCTATAATTGTATCTACTGATTTAACTAAAATTCAAAAACAAAAATTAATAGAAATGTTAAAAAGATATAAAAATGCTTTTGGATGGACTTTAGCAGATATTAAAGGAATTAGTTTTTTAATTTGTATGCACAAAATTCTATTAGAAGAACAATACAAACCTTAAGCTGATCCTCAGAGGAGATTAAACCCAGTAATGAAAGAATTTGTTAAAAAAGAAATCTTAAAATGGCTAGATGTTGGAATTATATATCATATTTCAGATAATGCTTGAGTAAGTCCAATTCACTATGTTCTAAAGAAAGGAGGAGTGACCGTTGAAGTAAATGAGCAAAATGAATTAAGTCCATTAAGATAAGTTACTGGATGGCGAATATGTATAGACTATAGAAAATTAATTATAGGCACCAGGAAAGATCACTTACCTTTACCCTTTATAGAACAAATGTTGGATAGATTGGCTGGAAACAAATATTACTGCTCTTTATATAGATATACCAGATATCATCAAATTTCAATTGCACCTGAGGATCAAGAGAAAACAAAATTTACTTTAATAGTGTTGTATCATATTCCTTTTGCAAATGGTGTTTCGGTATCTTGCTTAGGAACAGGTGATGAAACCTCCTAGCTGCCCAAACATCGTCGATTCATAGTTACCTTCGTTTATTTCAATCAGAACAGACACAATGAATGTCAAATCTACTATCCGACAATAGATTCCAAACACCATCAAACCTCGCTATTCCACAACCAACTTCCTACTAAATTTACTTCCTAAAGGCCTTCTACGAGCCCTAAAAAGATGTCATCTAGTATCAAAGCTGGTTGATCATTCAGACGTCATGCCGCCAAGAAGAAACAATCAACGAGGTGCTCAAAAAATTATCATGGAGGAAGTGCAGTTGGTAATCCTCCAATTGTTGTGGATACTCGCTGATTTTGCAAGAAAACAACGTGGAAAAGTCACCCACGGCAACAATAGTGCCAAAGGATTGAAAAAAATCCCTGAAAAAATAAGAAAAATATATAGGATTGAAAGCAATCCAAATGAAAAAGAGAAAAGAAAAAAAAATTATGGAAGTGACGAGAAGCTTGAGGATATGCCTAATCAAAAATTGGCTTCACTGTACCTACCTAAAGGGAAAACTTAAATACATTCCTGAACTTATACTTATGGAATAGGTCTTTTACTAGTAGAGTTCTCATGAAGTTCTTATCTTTTGGATATTCTAAGTGACTTAATATTACAACATATAGTCATTCTTAAAATAAATAGAAGACTATAACTCTTAAACTTGATGACTAGATAAACTTGTGACTACAAAGTTAATTCAATTACTTGAATTTTTTCCGAAAAATCTCACTATGATATTTATTTAAGTCAAACTTATAGTATTTCTGAATTAAAAATTTACTGCAGTAAATCATAACTTTTATATAGTACTAAAATTACTTATGGATAGGTTCCACAGTACTAGGAAAAGTTCCTAATGTTCGATTACTAAGCGGAGTTGCGATATGCCCTAATTGATTTTCAATATTCTTAATAGCATTTCCTTGATTTTGTAATTGATTTCCTTGAATTTGTAATTGATTTCCTTAATTCTGCAATTGTTGACCCATGTTTAATATCAACTCTTCCATAGACAACTTCTTCTCCTTAATTTGAGTGTTACTGTTAAATTCTAGGAAATAAGAAGGTCTATAGTTAACATTTCCTTGGTTGGATGAATTTCCTAATGGGTTCACTAGGTAAAGGTCTATAATTAACATTTCCTTGGTTGGATGAATTTCCTAATGGGTTCACTAGGTTGTTCGCCCTTTTTTGATTTATAGAAGAATTGTTATTCCAATTAAAATTTGGATGATTCTTCCAACCTGGGTTCTATAGTTAACATTTCCTTGGTTGGATGAATTTTCTTGTTCGCCCAGTTGATTTGTAGAAGAATTGTTATAATCCTGGGTTATAATAGTTCGAATATGGGTTGTTGGGTCTATTAATAGCATTTAAGGTTTCAACTGGGTTACAATAGTTCGAATAAGGGTTGTTGGGTCTATTACTAGCATTTAAAGTCTCATATGAAGGTTGAACATCCACCCAATTGTTGATTTGTAGAAGAATTGTTATTCCAATTAAAATTTTGATGATTCTTCCAACCTGGGTTTATTTGTAGAAGAATTGTTATTCCAATTAAAATTTGGATGATTCTTCCAACCTGGGTTGTAATGGTTTGTAGAAGAATTGTTATTCCAATTAAAATTTGGATGATTCTTCCAACCTGGGTTATAATAACATTGTTGATCTGTAGAAGAATTGTTATTCCAATTAAAATTTGGATGATTCTTCCAACATGGGTTATAATAGTCAAATAATGTTGTTGGCTATTAATAGCATTTAAGGTCTCATATGATGGTTGAACATCCACAAATTGAGGGTTATTGGGTCAATTAATAGCATTTAAAGACTCATATGAAGGTTGAACATCCACAAATTGCCCAGATGAATTCTCTTCAATCATAGGAGGTGTTGGAGAATANAAATTTTATCTTGGTTGATTTTAGTTTTTTTTTTTTGTTCTATTTTTGGTTTTGTGCCTATCCTGATAGTTTTAGTTTTCATGTAGGGTGACATCGTTGTTTAGCATGCAAGTTTTGACAAGTGTATAGGTACAATATGCAAATACAAGAAAAACAACACTGAAAACTGTAAAAGCGTACCTGGCGAGTCTTCTCGTTCCACCACCAAAAACTTAAAAGGCATGTTAAGGTAGTTCATGTAGAGGCAAAAAGGTAAGGTTCTGGTAATTTTTTTAACCCTATGTCATATCTTGGTGGGTCGTTAGGAGTTTAATTAATGATGATGTTTTCAAGCAAAATATATTAAGTTTAGTAGATCTCTGAGATATCCAACAGATCTAGAGAAAGAAGCAGGTCTGTGCTACTCTCTCGCTGCCTGGTGGAAAATCCCGAGTTATTTTAAACTTATTATGTTGCTTGATAATTCATCTTATAAATACCCTTAGTGCTTAGTGAGCATTGATTTCTCAATTATCCCTAAGAATAGGGTATTATCATTTGTCATATAATTTTGAAGATTATGTGGGTGAAGACCGTTAAAGAGGCAAATTGGTGTTATTGGAACAATTAGCCAAATCTTAATTCTAATTAGGCTTGTAATGTTTGGAAGATGTTTTAATTTTCAATGATATTTATTTTTCTAACCCTTATTTAAATGAAACTTGATTTAGCCTAAGTCACTACTAAGCCCTTAAGACCTACGTGAGTGTAGGGGTATTAAATTGATTAATTATTGACTTCAAAATTTAAGATTAAGCTTTAGGTGGTTATAATTCATGATTTGAATTTCATTTGAAAATTAAATAGGGGTATTAAATTGATTAATTATTGACTTCAAAAGTCATGCCCCTAAGTCCTGGGTTCATTTTATTTTAATAAACTTCCAAATTTTAATAATTTAGAAATTTATTTAATTTATCTTTTCAATTGGGAAAGTGAGGTTTGTTTCTACCAATTAACCCCTTGTGTTTCAAAAATCCAAATTAAGATTAGAGGTTACTCATTTCCCTCTTTAAATTAAGCGTAAATGTTAATTAATGCTAAATCTCCAAAATTACATATTTGCCCTTAAGGCTCTAACACCTCATAATTTGTCAAATTCAAATCAAAGGACTTTGAAATGTTTATCCTACCTCATTCATGGGTCAATTAAGACATCAGAGATGAACATGTGATTTTCGAAAATTTAATTTTATTTATATAATTATTTTCATGTAAAAATAGAATTTTTCAAAGAAAATTCCTAACTTGACCAAGGTAAATCCTAATCCCTTGAAATTTTTATTGGTGATAGAGCTAGACTATACAAGCCTTTGGGTCCAATTTCATGATTTTTTTAGTTTTATTTGAATTTGAAGAATTATTTTAAGTTCTGGGGTATTTATTAAATATAAAATATTTTAAAATGAGAAAATTAAGTTTTATATTTTTGAAAAATCCTTCTAAGATTAAAAAACTCAAAGGAGAGGATTTCATATTTTTTTGAGTTTTATTTGATCTATTGGAATTATTCTTAATGAAAACCCATTTTTTTAGCCTTTAAAAATAATTTTTAAGCTTTAAAATTCAATATCTTTATTTAGAAAACTAGGAAAAATATTCTAATTATTTCTAAGTGCTTAGGAAACAATTTAGAACATTTCCATGAATTTTATTATTTTTGTGAAATTTATGGATTTTTATTTATTTAAATATTTAAAATAGGCAAAAAATCATGTTTTTATTTTAAAAATTATTTCATTTTTAGAAAATACTCCTGGTCTCAAAAAACTCAAAAAATAAGTTTTTATAAATTTTTGAGTTATGTTTTGATTTTTAAAAATCATTTAAGTGCCAAAATGATATTTATCTTTAAAAGTCAACTTAAGTTATCAAATGAACTCAAAATACTTTGAAATTCTTATGGTGAGTTCTTTGGATCATAAATAATAGTGGGGATTAAAAGCCAAGTCATTTAAATTTTTATATCTTTCTAAATTAATTTTCTTAATGATTTAGAGTTTATGAAAATTAAGTACATTTTAAATGACTTGACCTATAAAATTTTTTCTAAAAGCTCCTCTAGTCATGGTGGACCTTCCAAAATTTTCTTGGAATTTTCTAATCAACATGCTAATTATCATGATTAATTTATGCTAATAGAAGACACAAACTTAAAAAATATGGATAGTTGTCTAGAAACCTCCTCTAACTTTAGAAAAATCAGAGGATGTTCTCTATGACAGAGACAACAACATGCTAAAATTTCAAGCCATGATAATGTTCCTACATGCATGAAGAATTAAAACATTAAAATCAGTGTTTAATTAATTAAAAATAAAATATGCATCAAATGGACTTAAAATTATTTCCACATTATTCTCTTCTGTTCACTGAGTAAGAGGGTATTTTTATTTTATTTTTGTGATTTTTCTACAGTAAGATATGAATTTTTTAAGTTAGGGGTATTTAAATAAATAGGGAAAATCCTTGTTTATCTATTCAAAGTGCGTGCTGACTAGATCCTAGGTAGCTCTGAAGGCACGTGTGGCGCGCTCTGGTTAGATGCCGCCATCCACGTAGCTGTTGACTCGGCCCGCGGTTTATGTTATGAAGCGCTGTCTGGCTCGATCTCCTCTATCCATTCGATACACGCTTGATCAAACGGCTCCCCGTCATCGTCCCCGATAGAGTGATCCCGTGACCGTCCACACTGAAACCTTAAGATCTCGACCTAGACTCAACCAAATCACTTCGGGTTTGATCCTATGGACTCGTCTAAGTGAGACGAACACAATCTATACTGCTAAGGTACCATGAAATCAAGCTTAAGTAAATGAAGAATCAAAATAAGCTCAGGAGGAGGAGTTTTATACCTTTGCTCTGAGAAGGGAGCGGTTAAGATGACATGAAATCAAGCTTAAGTAAATGGAGAATCAAAATAAGCTCGGGAGGAGGAAATTAATATACCATGAAATCAAGCCTAAGTAAATGGAGAATCAAAATAAGCTCGGGAGGAGGAAAAATCATGAAATTAAATTAAGCCTAATTAAATGGAGAATCAAAATGGGCTCGCGAGGAAGAGAAGTTTTATACCTTTGCTCTGAGAAGTGAAGCTTCGATCAGAGGGTCTTGACACGTTCGTTATGATCCAAAGAGGCAAGGGATTGAGTCTCTAGTCTTGGTGTGAGGCTTAGATATGATTTTGATTACGACCGGATTTGGGTGTTGGTCTAGAGCTATTGTAGATGCTATTTTAGAGGGGGAGTTTATGGGGCTTTGGCTTCTTTCTTGGTTGTGAAGATGTGGGCATAAGTAATTGAAGTTTAGTGGACTGTGGAAGTGTAATGAGTTCTATCCTAGTTTTTGGCAGAGGTTTGAGCTCAAAATTGAGCTGCCACAGTGGAATTTAGTGGGGGAAGAGGGTTGGATTGCACTGAGGGGATTTCAGAGAAGATTTATGAGAAGTTTTGGGGGCGAGGGGCTCTCTAAGAATTTTTTAGCACATCTCCCATGGCCATGGAGGTGAGTTTTTATAAAAATGGCCATGGGGTGGCCCTCAGGGCAAATATTTGGGTGCATTGTGGTGCTTAGGTGGAGGGCAGAGGAGCTCTACAATTTGATTTAGCTGAGCTTGCCTATAGGTTTAATTTGGGTGAAGTTTCATAGGGGTGGCTCTCAGTTTTGAGCTTCTCCGGTGACTAGGTCGGCCGGCCATGATAGGGGGAGGTGGCTAGGTGCTCAGGGCATCCAGGGGAAACTGTCAAAGCAACTTAATGCAATGAGGTTTAGTTTTGGTAAGGGTTTCTTAAGCATGTGCATTTTTAGAAAACAAATCACCTAATTTGGGGGGCTTTTGTTCCATGACTTATTTTAGGTGGTTAGATGGGTTTTGGCTCAGTCTTAAGTTCTAACCAATGGCTGAGGTGGGGTTAATTTGATGACTTTGGGGTAGTTAGGCCATCTTTAATGCATGGGTTCAATGTGGATTCAANTTAATTTGGGGAATTTTGGTCCATGGCTTAGTTTAGGTGGTTAAATGGGTTTTGGCTCAGTTTTAGGGTCTAACCAATGGCTGAGGTGGAGTTAATTTGATGACTTTGGGGTAGTTAGGTCATCTTTAACGCATAGGTTCAATGTGGGTTCAAGTGATCAAAGTTTGGGTTTGGGCTAGGTTAGCCATGTCAATTTTTGATTGATCAACATTGTGTAGATGATTGTTATGAAGATTTTTGGTGAAGGGTTGAAGTGATTTTCAGTTCAATTGGTAAGTCAATTTGAGGGATTTTTGAAATTTTGCCAATTTGGGCATGTTAGGTTAGACATGGGTCTAGGTTTAGCTAGCCTTGAGCTAAGTCCAAATTGAATGGTCCACATAATCAAGGGATATGTTGTGAAGATTTCTCATGAAGGGATAAAGTGGAAATTTTGGGTTTAAGGCCCTCAATTTGGTGATATTTTGAGCATGGCCAATTTGGGGCAAATTTGGAATTTTTTTCACTTAGGTTGAAATCAAATGAATTTGAGGTCTCACCAAGGCCAATTGAAGGTCAATTTTGATGTATGGAGATGTTATGAAGATTTTTCCACACAAAAAGTGGCCAATTGAGTGGGCTATGGGTTCAATTTTGTGGAACCAAGTCATAGGGTAAAAATTGGGTCTTTGGTATAAATCAAAATTGGGTTCACATGATAGACCAATTGAGCTTGGATTTGGTCTAGATTGGTCATATCAAGGGTGAATTTGAGCTTAGAATTGAAATTGGCGTAAATTGAGACCAATTGGCTAGACATTTGGAGTGATTTAGGGAAAATATGTGCCTTTAAAGGGCAATTTGGGGGTTTTGATCAAAGATGGTCAAATTGGCCAAATTGGGTCATGTGATAGTTGAGAAAAATGAAATTGGGAATATTTGAGAGGTTTTGGGAATTTTTGGAATTTTGGGCTAAGGAGGGGCATTTTGGTAATTTAGCCAATTTTGGTGAATTTGGGTAGTTTGGGTGTTTTCAAGGTGTTTGAAATGATTTTTGAACCAACTTGGGTATTTTGGGTAAATTTGGAAATTTTGGCCAAATTTGGGATCCCAAAGGTAACTAGGTAATTTGGGGGAATTTAGGGTGAAAGGCTAGGTTGGGTATCTTGGTAAAGTTGAGGTACCAACCACTATTAATAAGCCATGGACCAAAGGAAACCCCATTTTGGGTCCTCTATGTAGTGGTCTTAGCCAAACCCTAGCCTAGNATTCAAGTTATCAAAGTTTGGGTTTGGGCTAGGTTATCCATGTAAATTGACCCAATTGATTGATCAACATTGTGTAGATGATTGTTATGAGGATTTTTGGTGAAGGGTTGAAGTGATTTTGAGTTCAATTGGTAGGTCAATTTGAGGGATTTTGGAAATTTGGTCAATTTGGGCATCTGGGCTAGACATGGGTCTAGGTTGAGATAACCTTCGGTTAAGTCCAAATTAAATGGTCCACATGATCAAGGGAGATGTTGTGAAGATTTTTTATGAAGAAATAGAGTAAAAATTTTGGGGTTAAGACCCTTAATTTGGGGAGATTTTGAGACATGGCTTTGGGGCAAATTTGGGGCTTTTGGACTTAGGTTGAAATCAAATGAATTTGAGGTCTCACCATGGACAATTTAAGGTCAAGTTTGATGTATGGGGATTTTATGAAGGTTTTTCAACACAAATTGTGGCCAATTGAGTGGGCTATGGGTTCAATTTGGTGGAACAAAGTTCTTGGGACCAAAATTGGGTTTTTGATTTAAATCAAAATTGGGTCCAAATAAAGGACCAATTGAGCTTGGATTTGGTCTAGATTGGTCACATCAAGGGTTAATTTGAGTTTATAATTGGAATCGGGGTAAATTTAGACCAATTGGCTAGACATTTGAGGTAATTTGGGGAAAATATGGGCCATTAAAGGGCAATTTGGGGGTTTTGATCAAAGATGTTCAAATTGGCCAAATTGAGTCATGTGATAGTTGAGAAAAATGAAATTGGGAATATTTGAGAGGTTTTGGAAATTTTTGGGATTTTTTGGAATTTTTTGCTAAGGAGGTGTATTTTGGTAATTTGGCCAATTTTGGTGATTTTGGGTGTTTTGGGTTTTTTCAAGGTGTTTGAAAAGATTTTTTAACCAATTTGGGTATTTTGGGTAAATTTGGGAATTTTAGACAAATTTGGGGTCCCAAGGGTATCTAAGTAATTTGGGGGAGTTTAGGGGCAAAATGCTAGGTTGGGTATCTTGGTAGAGTTGGAGTACCAACCACCATTAATAAGACATGGACCAATAGAAACCTCATTTTGGGTCTTCTATGTAGTGGTCTTAGCCAAACCCTAGCCTAGGGCTAATGGGTTTAGGGGACCACCTACATGAGTCTCCCAAAAGTATCAAGGGACCAGAGCCTAGAAGTTTTAGGTTTATGGTAATGAGTGATCGTGAGTGTAAAGGATTGCAAGTGAGTACCTTAGCCCTAGACCAACACCCAGGGTCAACCTTAAGGTCTAGCAGTCCTAAGGGTGACTCATCTTGAGTTTCCCCCATAGTGACCCCACCTACTAAGTGCTAGAGGTTAGGACCAATATGTGGAACTCCAAGTTGAGTAGAGAAGAGTGTAGAATTTCTAATGGTGAGGGGTCCATGTCTAGTTTTCTAAGAATAGTTAGTAGGAAAGTCCTATGGCTAGACCTTAGGCTACTAAAGAGGAAAAACTAAACATTAACCAAACGTGAGATCAACACCACTACAGTAGGTTTTTGAATACTACAATGAAGTTCATCTACAGTAGGGTTGGCATAATCTATTAACTTCTACAGTAGGTTTTTGAATACTACAATGAAGTTCATCTACAGTAGGGTTGGCATAATCTCCTTAAAGGTCTAAACTGTTGATGAATTTCAGCATTTTGATTATTTTGGTCTGCCATTTCTATAATTAGATTTTTGAAAATTTATAATTTCTTTGGTTTTTCTGATTTTTCTAATAGTTCTTTCTAATTCTTTTTTTTTGTTTTTCTGATTTTTTTAATTGTTCTTTCTAATTCAGAATTGTAGGGCACTAGTCCTTCACAACCTGAACTACGCATGCACTATCATAAAATAAATTAAAATAAAATTCAAAACACACACAGAAAATAAGATAAAATTCTGAAAGTTTAAATAAAACTTTCTAAAAATAGAAATTTTGCTTTCGATTTCCCCGTCAACGGTGCAAAAAACTTGATCCCTAGATACTGCTAATTTGTAAAGTACAACAATAATTTAGATTATATTTCACTTATGTTTCTTTATTTTGCAACAAAATCAAAAACTTGATCTTGAAGAAAAATAATAATTTAACTTTAAATTTATATATATTGGGATACTACACAAGTATACGTATTGTTATCAAGTAATATAGGACTTTTTGATTAAGACTTGAATATTGAACCCACAGGGAATTTATACAATATGCACTTTTGAAAAACTTTCTATTTTTAAAAAGGCAAATACTTAAACTGAATATATTTTGCAGTAATAAAAATTTAAATATTTTTGGTATTTTTGATATTTTTACAAACGAGTAACAACTTAAAAAGATAACTAGATTTTCGTAGATGTAAAGCACTTAATAAGAAAAATAGTTTTTTTCTTATCATGAATCAGTAATAAGTATAGGAATTTTGTTGTGGAAGTATGCAAATTGTATTGTGTCAAATAGGAGCGATAATATTCTTTACCCTTACTAGAGTTGCTATAAAGAACATTGGTTAATTTAAAGTTTGAAAAGTTCTGAAGACTCGCCAGGCAAGGAAGATACTAGCTCTCACTCTAGATTTCCCTTGATTCTCTCCACTTGGGGGCTAACATCTCGTATCAGAACCTAAAACAATAAACCAAGTTGGGGGCTTTACTTGTTACTTTAAAGTCTTCCAACTCTACACCTTTCAATGAATATTTTTATATTTATTTGCACTCAATCATATGAACTACCTTCTCATTCATACAACCTCATGTGTTTCTTTCCAATTATTGATTAAGATAATACCAACCCAGTTCTTACATGTTCTCACAATAAATTTTAACACCTAGATTGGTCAAATCAAGAAGTAAATGAAGTGCATGGATTTAAATCATCACAACTTCTTCCAACATTAAAGATCAATACTCTCTACAACTTCCATCCAAAACTTAATTACTTATCATTTTAAGATAAAAGAAAAAGAAAACTACTCAGAATCCTTGGAGAAAACAAACCCACACTTTAGTTTAAAATAAGAAATCATTGTCAAACCAACAACAAGCCTCAATTAAAACCAAAAGTAGTCTCAAAGCAAAAAAGATAAAAAATTATCTCAAGTTCTCCATAAAATTCTTCAAGTTCCTTTGAATCTCTTCTCTTTACAATCTTTCAAAATAAACTAACAAAAGGGATAAAATAAAAGTAAAAGTGGTGCCTAAAAAACTCTCCAACTAACTCCTCAATTTGATGAACTTTTAAGACTTTTCAAGTATTTTCAGGACTTTTCAAAGTCCTCTTTTCTTTCTTTTATAGTTTTCCAAGAGGTTCCTTGGAAACTCTTCAAAATGTGTCCCAATAAATTTATTTTCCAAAGAGATGCATCCTTTCATGATAATTTTCGTCCATGGTGGTTATAACCACTTATTAAGCCAATGAGTGCCTCAAAAACCTCTTCAAAATTTACAGAAACCAATTTTACTTGTCTAGTAACTACCACTAGCGCTTAAGCGTGGGACCTCTAGCGCTTAAGCGCGGCCTTCTCTGTTTAACCGGTGCTTAAGCGCCGGATCTGGCGCTCAGGCCTCAAAACTCATTTGCACATTTTTTACATTTTTGCTCCAAATTTGATCCTTTTTCACTCCTTTAAGCATTTTTAACCTTTTTATATGTATCTGCAAGAAAAACACAAAAATAATATCCATTGAAGTGCAATATCTCAAAAATAGGTATACAAATGTGTCTAAAAACACTATATATTTTAGGTGTATCAAGGCGTCAAAACTCTTTTGCACATTTTTCACCTTTTTACTCCAAATTTGATCCTTTTTCACTCCTTTAAGCATTTTTCACCCTTTTTACCTGTATCTACATAAAATACACAAAAATATCTTCCATTTAAGTGTAATACCTCAAAAATAGGTATAAAAATGTGTCTAAAAATACTATATATTTTAGGTGTATCAGCAGACCAATCCTATTTATAAGGATTTATAACTTTTTCTAGAATTTGTTTTATTTCAGGATTTGCTATCTCTGTTAGACTGCTAGTCTGAGGATGAAATGCAGTACAGAATCTATGTATAATATCATATTTCTTAAACAATTTTTTTATTCTCTTATTCCTAAAATGAGATCCTCCATCAGTAATAATTACTCTTGGCATTCTAAATCTTGTAAGAATATTTTTAATTAAAACATTAGAAACACTCTGAGCATCACATCTGGGTATAAAAAGAGCTTCAATCCATTTAGACATATAATCAACAGCAAGTGCTATATATAAATTTCCAAATGAAGGCATAAATGGTCCCATAAAATCTAATCCCCACATATCAAAAATTTCAACTTCCAATCTGTAATTTAGAGGCATTTCATTTCTTTTTGAAATATTTTCTACTCGTTGAAATCTATCGCATGTTTTAATATATTCATTAACATTTCTAAAAAGAGTAAGCCAATAAAATCCAGCTTACAAAATCTTATATACATTTATATTTGTTCCAAACTGTCCTCCAAATTCAGAATCATGACATCTTTGAATTATCTATTGAGTTTCTTCATAAGGCACACACTTAGTTCTAATTAAGTAAGGTCTAAATTTATCAGTATCTTATAGCAGAATGATATGTATGCACTATACATCTAGTTCTAATTAAGTAAGGTCTAAATTTATCAAAGGCATAAACAATAGCTAATAGCTCTCTTTCAGTAGTGGTATAATTAATTTGAGCATCATTAAGAGTCTTACAAGCATAATATATAACATTAAAAACTTTATTGTACCTTTTATTCTTGAATTTTAGTTAACTCAGAAGATACAATAACAGGTAATGTAGATGACTCTCCTAAAAATACATACTTTAAATGGACAGGTAATATTTTCAATTCAAGTTCAAGTGGTTTAATACTTAAAGGAATAAGATTTTTATTATCATTTTCTAACAAGTCCAAAGCATCAAATTTGCCCTAAATATAATCCCAACCTTCTTCTTTTATTTCATCTTCATTCTCAAAAAATTCTTCTTGCATCAATTTGTCTTCAAACTCATTCATAAACTGCTCATTACTCAGATAATCAGTTACTTCCATCCTGAAACATTCATTATCTTTTTTTATTGCACGATATTTCACAGCTTTTCTTATATTAAATTTTATATCTTGATCATTAACTCTCATTATTAATTCTCCCTTTTGCACATCTATCACAGCTCTTCCTGTTGCAAGAAATGGTCTCCCTAAAATAATAGGAATCTCTTTATCTTCCTTCATATCTAATACTATGAAGTCTACAGGGAAAACAAATTTTTCCACATACACTAGTACATCTTCTATAACTCTTTCTGGATAAATTTTTGAATGATTAGCTAACTGAAGAGTTATAGTAGTAGGGGAAATCTATCATAAATCTAAACAATTAAAGATCGATAAAGGCATAAGATTGATATTCGCTCCTAAATCACATAAAAATTTTTCATAAAACTTTTAACCAGAATCTTTAAATTTTTCAGGAAGTTTTTCTAAATAATAATACTACACTTTTCACTGAGTGCAACGGTCTCATGATCTGTAAACTTTCTTTTCTTGTCTAATATATCCTTCATAAATTTTACATAACTTGGCATTTGTTCTAAAGCCTCAACAAAAGGAATATTTATCGTTAACTTCTTAAGGATTTCCAAAAATTTTGTAAATTTTTTATTTTTATTCTTCTGCTTCAGTCTTTAAGGAAACAGAGGTGATGATTTTTCAAAAGGAACCTGCGTTTGTTCATTTTCCTATTGATCATTTTCCATTTTTCTGCTTTAGTCTTTGACGAAACAGAGGTAATGGTTTTTCTAAAGGACCTTGTGTTTGTTCATTTTCATTTTGGTCACTTTTCATTTCTTCCTTCTCTTCATCAACTTCAGTTTCTCTTTGGATCCTTGTTTCAACCTCTTTTCCACTTCATAATTGAATAGCTTTAATTTGCTCCTTATTTTGATCTTTTGTAGTAACTTCCACAGTACTCGGAAGAATTCTAAAAGTTCTGCTACTAAGTGCAGTAGCAATATGTCCTAATTGATTTTCAATATTTCTAATAGCAGCCCCTTGATTCTGTATTGATTCCCCATATTCAACATTACTTCTTCCATCATCAACTTCTTTTCCTTAATTTCTGGGTTATGATTGGAGTTAAATCCTTGAGGATAATAAGGTCGATAATTAGGATTTTTTTTTATTATTCAAATTTCCAAATGGATTGACCAAATTGTTATAATTATTCCAACTAAAACTAGTGTAATTTTTCCATCCAAAGTTGTAATAGTTAGAATAGGGATTGTTATTTTGATTATTTGTAGCATTTAAAGTTTCATAAGATGATTGACTATCAATGATCTATCCTAGTGAATTTTCCTCTAATACTAGAGGTATTTAAAAATAGTTCACTCATATCTGATCAATCTTTTTCAAAATAGCAGCAATTTTAGATACTAAAATATACATTGCATCAGAATCATGAATACTAGCTACTCTCTTAAGATTTACCCTTCTAGAGGGTCATTGAAAATTGTTAATAGCCATTTCCTTAATTTAAGAATATGCTTCATTAAAAGGTTTTGACATTAGTGATCCGCCCGCAGCAGCATCTATAATAGATCTAAGTGATCCTACTAATCCATTAAAAAATGTTTGAATTATTAACCAATCTGGTAAAGCATGGTGTGGACATCTTCTAAGAAGATATTTAAATCTTTCTCAAGCTTCATATATCGATTCTCCTTCAAATTGACAAAAAGATGTAATATCATTTCTAAGCTTAGCGGTTTTCGAGGGTGGAAAATATTTAGCCAATGATAGTTCTCCCTAAGTTCTAATAGATCCAGGTGCTAATGAATTTAACTAAGCTTTAGCTTTATCTCTTAATGAAAAAGGAAAAAATCTAAGCCTAACAGCATCATTAGATACTCCTTCATATTTAAATGTAGCACAAATTTCAAGAAAACTAGCAAGATGTAAGTTAGGATCGTTTAAAAGTAGCACAAATTTCAAGAAAACTAGCAAGATGTAAGTTAGGATCTTCAGTAGGTGTCCTCCAAACTGATTATTTTGCACCATTTGGATATTAGCATGTTTAAGTTCAAATGAATTAGCAGCAACATTAGTATTTTAAATAGTCAAGTGAATTTCATCTGCTGTCGGATTAACTTAATCTTTTAAAGGTCTTTGTCGATTTTTATTTATTGGATAATCTAAGTTATTCGCCATTTCTTTTAAATTTTTAATTTCTTTTTGTTGTTTTTGAATTTTTCTAATAGTACGTTCTAATTCTGAATCCTAAGGTACTAAACCTTCAGATCCAATATTTTGTATAAACAAATAAAATAATCAAAGTAAAATTCTTTAAAAACACTCTTAAATAAAAATATATTTCTTTTTTGAGTTTTTATTTTTTCTAATTTTTTTATATATCTTCAAATTTCCTAATTTACCAAACCCAATTAATTTAACCATTACCTTCCCCGGCAACGGCACCAAAAACTTGATCCTGAGAAAGTAAAGTTGTGTAAAATTTATTTAAGTATAGGAAATTAATAATAGGATTCTATGCAAGTATATGTATCTTTATCAAGTAATAATAGACTTTCTATTTAAGCTCCAAATATTGATCGCACGAGGAAAGTTTAAATTTGAGATGATAAATTAACTAGGAAATTCATAGAAAATAAAATGAAATCACTGTCACTAATTTTGAATATTGAGATATTATCAAAACTAAATTACTTCACTATTAGCAAAATAGAAATGCAAAGTTTAAACAGTAACTACTAATCTACTAAACTATGTTTATATAATGAAAATTTCTTATGTAAAAAAGCATCTTTCCCACTACAATGAGGTTTTGGTGAAATGGAATGAGATGAATTTTTATAAAATGTATTGTGCCAAATATGAGCAGTTTTAATTCTCTACCATCATATAGTGTTATAGAAAATCATTGGTTAATTCCAGGTTTAGTCCCTAAATCCATGGCTAGGCTAGGAGGATATCGGCTCCCACTCTAGAGCTCTCACGTCCCTTCACATGAAGTCTAACTCTCGCTTTAGTTTTTAAACACTAAGACTGAATTAGGGATTTTAGTCTGTCACCCTAAAGATTCTCCAATTCTACACCCAACAAAGTATATTTCACTATTTATTTGCACTTAATTCCATGAATAAATTTCTTCTTCATGGAATCAAATGTAAACCTCACACTTTTGTAGAACTCATACTCCATTTCCCGGATCATATGTTTCACAGCACATTTTAACAATTTAATTGGTCGATCAAAAAGTAAATTAAGTTTTGAGTTGATAAATCATCACAATTTATTTATATTTTAATATTGGCACATCCATGTTATCTCTTCATTTCACCATATCTCAGAATATGGAGAATGATAAAGGAAACTACTCAAACTTCATGAGAAAGGTATAACAAAACACAAATTTCATATCTAAAAGAAAGTTCATACAACACTAATAAACAAACAACACTTATTTGAAACTCTTTCTCAAAGCAAATCCCTTGAAGCATTTCCTAGGAAATGCAGGAAGAACATATCTTTCACTTTTCCCCTTCTCCAACGCTCTTAAAGAAAGATTCACACTCAATCTCACCACAAAAACTTTAAACTCTTAAAGAAACTCACTAATTGACTCCAAAATGGTGGTGGAATGAAGATAGAAAAGTGTATGACATGTAGGAAGATGAATTAAAATGAGGAATGGCAAAAAAGGGGCACTTTTTCTTATGAATGGCGGCCCCATATAGAGCCTCAAGTCGGTTCTCGAATAGGTGCCTCCAAAATCTCTTCAAAAAGCGTCCAAATATGTCAAATCTTCTAAAATAAGTGGATGAACCGACATTTGCATCGTTGATGCCATTTTGACATCGTTAGTGCTAGTGTCTCGCAATTTAAATTTGACCTCTCCGTCAAACAGTGTCGTCGATGCTACTTCTGGCATCGTTGGTGTTGCTTCTGCCGCCATCGGCGCTGAACAAATTTCAACTTCTTCAATTTTGCTCCAAATTTCATCCTTTTTGCCTCCTTTTTGCGTTAAGCCCTAAAATTCAATCACATGTAAGAAAACATAAAAATACCTTCTATTAATGTACAATATCACCAAAAATGAGTATAAAATAAGGCTCTAAAAATACATATATTTTTGTTGTATCAGTAGGTGTCAGCCCTTTTCGACATTAATTAAAAAGGACACCAAATTCATTTGGAAAGAGAAATGTCAGCAGGCCTTTGAGGACGTTAAACAATATTTAATGTCACCTCCTGTTTTAGCAACCCCTATCCCAGGGAAACCTTTGATACTTTATACCATGGCCTTGGACGACTCTTTTGGAGCCCTCTTAGCCCAAGTTAATGACGAGGGTAAAGAAAACACACTTTACTACTTGATTCGTCGTCAAATACAGACGCAAATAAGGTATCCACCTATTGAGCAGCATTGTCTAGTTTTGATTTTCGCCACCCAAAAGCTTAGACATTACATGCTTTCTCATAAGATTACCCTAATCTCAAAAGTTAATCCCTTGCAATATTTGATGACTTGACCAACACTCTCCGGATGTCTAGCAAGATGGTTGATGATTTTATTGCAGTTTGATATAACTTTTGTTCCCCTCCGTGCTATCAAGGGATAGATTTTAGCAGACTTCCTCGCTACACACTCACTTCTGGCTAGTACCCTTTTAATGATGAACTACCAGATGAACAAGTATTACAAATTGAATTCTCCGATGTGCAACGCTGAGAGATTTACTTCAACGGGGCTTCATCAGCAAGAAAAGACAAAGTATCAGGCACAATTATACCAGAAAAAGTAGGAATCAATTTGATCTTCATCACGCCAGATAAGGGTATGCTGAGGTTCTCATACCATCTGACAGAGCCATGCACCAACAATGAAGAAGAATATGAAGCCTTAATTACCCGGTTGGAATTGTCAATCTTGATGGATATAGCAGATCTTGTCATCTATGATGACTCTCAACTCGTCATCCAGCAAGTCGTCGGACAATACAAGATTTTAAAGCCAAGACTAGTAGAATACCACCGGTACACCATGAAGCTACTGGAACAGATCCCTAATGTGACTTTCTACCAGATTCCTAGGGGAGATATTGATCATGTTGATGCTCTAGCAAAACTTGTTAAGGAGCTGGCATGTTCCCCAGAGGATTTTGTTGATATTACAATACAAGGAAGACAAGTTTTGTCTCAGGTTGACCTGGATAATCTACACAAACTTGAAAAAGAAAAGGAAATGATGGTTGCGGTTACTGATAACAGTGAAGATGGGTGCAAGCCATTAAGAGAATATTTGCATACTGGAAAGTTGCTAGAGGACAAGTCTGCAGCATACCATATTACAAAGAGGGCAATGTCATATGCTTTAATAGGAGATGTCCTCTACAGAAGATCATTCGACCAAATGTGGCTATAATGTTTCAACGGAGCTGAAGCACAAAATATTGTTAAAAAAGTACATGCCGGATTGTATGGAGCTCACCAGTCAGGGTCAAATATGAAAATGAAGATCAAGAGACTCAAATATTACTTGTCAGCAATAATGTCTGACTGCATGGATACAGTCAAAAGATGTCACCAGTGCCAAGTGCATGGAGTGGTCTTGCACCAGCCTCCGAATGTGCTACACCCAACCATCACCTCATGGCCATTCGAGTGTTGGGGCAAGGATATATAAGGTCTGACAGACCCTCCGTCTTCCAAAGGATATAGATTCATACTTGCCGCTACGAATTACTTTTCTAAATAGGGAGAGGCAGTATCGTTATGAGAGGTTATGACACAACACGTCCTTCAATTCTTTAAAAGCCAAGTTGTCTACCATTTTGGAGTACTACGAAGAATAATTTTTGATAATGAGACAGCCTTTAAAAGTAAAAAATTCAACAATTTTGTCAAACGGCACGGGATAGACTGGAAATATTCTAAAATTTACTATCCCATAGTACATGGATTTCATGAAGCATTGACCAAAGAAAAATATGTTGAGATTTTCATACCAATTTTATACTAATATTGATGATATTGCCACTTTAAGAAGGGTATTTTTGATATATTGATGAAGATATGTTGAATTATGGTCATTGGAGCAAGAAGATGCAAAAAGGAGCGAATTTGGAGCAAAAAAAGACCAAAATATGAAGATTTGAACTAGGGTGCCGAAGGTGAGCCCAACGGCGCTGATGGTGGGTTTTTCCCGAGAGTCCAAAATCAAATATTCTAGAAGGCCGCCGACAGTGAGAACAACGGTTCTCTTAACAAATGCTTTAAATGTGGACGATTTTTGAAGGGACACTTAGGCAACTCTTAGAAAAAACTTCTACAACTTTAAGAGAAACATTTAGGCCGAACAAAGAGGAGCCCCGTGGTGGTGTCTGCTGAGTTTTTGTTATTTGTAGAGTGTAGAGAGTTTAATTTAAGGTTAGTATTGTGAGGAATTCTTTGAGAGATTGTAAGAGTGGAGCGAAAGTGAGAGATTTCTTCTTCCTTACCGCTTCGAAGAGTAATTCTGTGTGCTGTAAAGAAAGAAAGAGATTCAGAGGAACTTCAAGGAGTTTTCTCATGGAGGAATTAGAGATAAATGGTATTTACTTATTGAAGTTTGTATGACTTTGCTTTTATATATAAGTTCTAAGTTTTGTCGTATCTTCTCCATGAGTTCTGAGTAGTTTTCTCTATCTTTCTCCTTGTCTTGAGATTTTGTGAAATGGTGATTTGAATTGGTTGAGCCATGAGAATGTTAAAGAAGTTGTAATGATCTTTTCACTTTTATCTTAATTTACTTTCAATCTGGCCAATTGATTTGTTAAAATATGTGAGTTTATAACTAAAGTGAAGATTACATCCAAGATTTAGGGAGGTCAAAGTCCTTGAAAGTTGGGTGCAAATAAATAGAGAAATAAAATTATCGGGCGTAGAACTGGAGATTTTAGAGTGACAGAATAAAATCGTAAATTTAGTTTATCGTTTTGGTGCTGAAGTGTAGATGTTAGCCCTCAAGCGAGGGGAGCGTGGGAGCTCTGAAGTGAGAGTCGGTATCCTCCCAGCCTAGCCGCAGATTCAGTAACCAAGCATAATATTAGTCAATGTTCTTTATTCTTGGACCAATGGGTCAAGAATAAGTATGCTCCTATTTGGCACAATATAATTTAAACTAATTCACTTTATCCATTCACTTTAATTTCTTGACAAGGAGAAGGATGCTTTCTTATATATTGAACTTCACATTAGAAAATTTATTAGTAAAATTAGTTAATTAAGAGTTTGTTAAAATTACTTATTTATTTCAATTGCCAATTAGTGATAAATAAGCAATTTGAACTGTATTGTTGTGATTAAGTATTGATTTTCTAAATCCTAGGTTTATAGCCTCTAGTATCACTCCCTGTGGGATCGATATCCAGGACTCCATTAGAGCCAAGTATTACTTGAGCGATACGTATACTTGCAATGATAAGTGTGACTTAGCAATTATTGAATATTTTATACACATTTTTTAGCAAATCTATAATCGTTGTCAAGTTTTTGGCGTCGTTGCTGGGGACTTTAATCTTCTAGCAACAGTATCAAATTATTGTATTTTTAAGCATATATAAAGTCACTGTCAAGTTTTTGGCGTCGTTGTCGGGGACTTAAATCTTCTAGCAACAGTATCAAATTCTTGTATTTTTAAGCATATATAAAGTTGTTGTCAAGTTTTTGGCGTTTTTGTCTGGGAGTAAAAAAAAATATCATAATTAGAATAACAGACAAATTAAGATTATAAGAAAACTTTTACTTGAATTGCAACTTATTTTCATATCTAGTTAACTGTTTTTCTATGTACTGATTTCAATTATATGCATAAATTTTGACCTGAAAATCTTATACCCTACTATTCGGAATTCAGACGCACTGTTAGGAGAATTAGAAAACTAAGAAAAGAACCTAAAAACCCTGACACAATGGAAAACAACGTGAACAATCAAGAAATATAAAATGAACATCAACCAAAACCTCTACGAGATTATACAAATCCTACAGCAGATGAAATTCACTTATTTATCCAAAATCCTGATGTAGCTGCTAATTCATTTGAGCTTAAAGCAGATGAAATTCACTCATCTATCCAAAATCCTGATGTAGTTGCTAATTCATTTGAGCTTAAACTTGCTATTATCCAAATGGTACAAAACAATCAATTCGGAGGTACACCAAATGAAGATCCGAACCAAGACCCTTAAGAGACTATGCAAATCCTACGGCAGATGAAATTCAGTTATCTATCCAAAATCCTGATGTAGCTGCTAATTCATTTGAGCTTAAAGCAGATGAAATTCACTCATCTATCCAAAATCCTGATGTAGTTGCTAATTCATTTGAGCTTAAACTTGCTATTATCTAAATGGTACAAAATAATCAATTCGGAGGTACACCAAATGAAGATCCTAATTTACACATCGCATAATTCACTTATCAATCCAAAATCCTGATGTAGCTGCTAATTCATTTGAGCTTAAACCTGCTATTATCCAAATGGGTACAAACAATCATGAAGGTACACTAAATGAAGATCCTAATTTACACCTTGCTAGTTTTTAGAACTTTGTGCTACCTTTAAATATGATAGGGTTTCGAATGATGCTGTTAGACTTAGACTTTTTTCTTTTTCACTTAGCAATAAGGCTAAGATATGGTTAAATTCGTTAGCACATAGATCTATTAGAACTTGGCGAGAATTTTTAGAGAAATTTCTATCCAAATATTTCCCTCCATCCAAAACTGCTAAACTTAGAAATAACATAACATCATTTTGTCAGATTGATGGAGAGTCGATATATGAAGCTTGGGAGAGATTTAAAGATCTTCTTAGGAAGTGCCCACATCATTCGTTACCTAATTGGTTGATAATTCAAACTTTTTACAATGAATTAGTGGGATCTCTTAAATCAACTATAGATGTTGCGGCTGGTGGTTCTTTAATGTCAAAATCTTTTGATGAAGCTTATTCGTTAATAAAAGTAATGGCTACCAATAATTTTCAATGGCCCTCTGAAAGGGTAAATCCTAAAAGAGTAGCTAGTATTAACGATTCTGATGCAATATCTATGTTAGCTTCATAGATTGTTGCAATATCAAAGAAATTAGATCATTATGGAATGAATTATTCTCTAACACCTACTATGATTGAAGAGAATTCATCTGTGCAATTTGTTGATGTTCAACCTTCTTATGAGACTCTAAATGCTACTAACAATAGACCCAATAATCTTTATTTGAACTATTATAACCCAGGTTGGAAGAGTCATCCTAACTTTAATTCGAATAAAAATTCTTCTACAAATCCAAAATGGGCAAACAATCCAATAAACTCTTTGAGAAATTCATACAACCAAGGAAATGTTAATTATAGACCTTATTATCCTCCAGCATTTAACAATAAAACTCAATTTAAGGAAAAGAAGTTGTCTATGGAAAAGATGGGTCAACAATTACAGAATCAAGGAAATCAATTACAAACTCAAGGAAACCAGTTACGAAATCAAGGAACAACTATCAAGAATATTGAAAACCAATTGGGGCATATCGCTACTGCGCTTAGTAACCGAACATTAGTAGTACTGTGAAATTAAATCCTAAAGATCAAGGAAACGAATAGATAAAAGCGATACAATTATGAAGTGGAAAAGAATTGGGAACAAGAGTGCAGAAAGAACGGAAACTAAAAAAGAGAAAGTGGATATAGAGAAAGAAAAGGATCATGAATACCCAAATTTATAATATCCACTTACACCAATGAAAATTACTTTGGAGAAACCTCCACCATTGTTTCCTGAAGGATTGAAGAAACACAAAAAGGATAAACAATTCTCCAAGTTTCTAGAAATTCTTAAGAAATTAACGGTAAATATTCATTTTGTAGAAGCTTTAGAGCAAATGTCCAATTATGTGAAATTTATGAAAGATATTTTGAACAAGAAAAGGAAGNACTGTTGAAAGAGATAATGAATGTTTTCGCATGGAAATTAGTGAACATCTATTGCACGAGCATTTTGAAGAACATTTTGAAGAGAAAGAACATTTTGAAGTCAAAAAAAGAAGTTATTTTGGATGAAATAGAAAATGAAGAATTAAATTATGTTCAGGAAAGATTTGAGATGTTGAATATTACAAGAAATGCTGATAAGAATCTAGTTCCGTTAATATAAAACCATCTGATCTTGAGTTGAAAATATTGCCTAACCACTTGAAGTATGTGTTTCTAGGAAACTCATCTACATTATTATTATATCTTCAGAGTTAAATGATTTGCAAGAGCAAAGACTTTTGGAGACTCGTCTACATTACCTGTTATTATATCTTCAGAATTAAATGATTTGCAAGAGCAAAGACTGTTAGATACATTGAAAAAATATAAGGGAATTAAATGATCTGCAAGAGCAAAGACTGTTAGATACATTGAAAAGATATAAGAAAGCTTCTGAATTAAATGATCTGCAAGAGCAAAGACTGTTAGATACATTGAAAAGATATAAGAAAGCTTTCATAATTAAATGATCTGCAAGAGCAAAGACTGTTAGATACATTAAAAAGATATAAGAAAGCTTTTAGACTTTATCTGATATTAAAGGAATTAGTCCTTCAATCTGTATGCACCGAATTATATTGGATGAACAATATAAACTAAGAGTTAATCCACAAAGTAGATTAAACCCAATGATGAAAGAAGTTTTCAAGAATGAAATTTTGAAATGGTTTAACACTGGAATTATATATTCTATTTCAGACAGTGCTTGGGTAAGTCCAATTCATTGTGTTCCTAAGAAAGGAGGAGTGACTGTTGAAGCCAAATAGAATAATGAATTAATGCCTATCAGACAAGTTACTGGGTGGCGTATTTGCATTGATTATAGAAAACAAACACTTTCATTAGGAAAGATCACTTCCCTTTATCATTCATAGACCAAATATTGGATAGACTTGCTGGGCATAAATATTTTTTGTTTTTTAGATGGATATACCGGCTACCATCAAATTTCTATTGCTATTGAGGATCAAGAAAAAACAACATTTATTAGTCCTTTTTTGAACTTTTGCTTTTTGAAGAATGCCTTTCGGATTATGTAATGCACCTGCAACATTCTAGAGATGTATGATGTCTATATTTAATAAGTTAATTGATGATGGAATAGAAGTTTTTATGGATGATTTCTCTGTATTTGGAACATCATTTGATGCATGCTTAAATTATCTTAAAAAAGTTTTGAAGTTATGCGAAAGAACTAATTTAGTTCTAAATTGGGAGAAATGTCAATTTATGGTTGTAGGAGGAATTGTGTTAGGGCATAAAATTTAAAAAATGGTATGGAAGCAGACCCTGCAAAATTTAAGTTATATCTAAATTAACACCTCCGACTAATGTAAGAGGCGTTAGAAGTTTTCTCGGACATGTTAGTTTTTACATGTGTTATATTAAAGATTTTTAAAAAATTACTAAACCTCTATGCCAACTTTTAGAAAAGGACAAGAAATGTTTACTGAAGACCGTTTAAACGCCTTTGAATTATTAAAAGAAAAGCTAATCACAACCCCTATAACAGTTTCACCTAACTGGGAGAAACCATTCAAACTAATATGCGATGCTAGTGATTGTGCTATTGGAACTATTCTTGGACAAAGGTATGATAAGATTTTTAAAGTTATATACTATCCTAGTAAAACTCTTAACAATGCTCAAATTAACTACACTGTTACTGAAAAAGAGTTACTGGCTATATTGTATGCTTTTGATAAATTTAGATCTTATTTAATTGGGACTAAATGTGTTGTGCACACTGATCACTCTACTATTAAATATATGATGCAAAAGAAGGATGTCAAACTAAGGTTAATTAGATGGATACTTTTGATGCAAGAATTTGATTTTGTGGTTATTGATTGGAAGGGAACTGATAATCAAATTGCTGATCATTTGTCGAGATTAGAATATCATGAAGTATCTGACTTCGACAATGAAATTACAGACAATTTTCCTGATGAACAACTTTATAAAATTAATGAGTGGAAAATATCATGGTATGCTGATATTGTTAAGTATATTGTAAGTGATATTTTTCCACCTATGATGACATTACAACAGCAAAGAAAATTCATTCATGATGCAAAAGCATATTTTTGGGATGAACCTAATTTATATAAATAATGCAAGGATCTTATTATGAGAAGATGTGTACCTTATGAACAAACTGAACTAATCATTCAGAAATGTCATGATTCTGAATTTGGATGACATTTTAGGATTGATAAAACTACCTATAAAATTTTACAAGCTGGATTCTATTGGCCTACTCTCTTTAGAGATGTTTACAGATAGATAAAAACTTGTGATCGATGTCAACGAGTAAGCAATATATCTAGAAGAAATGAAATGCCTCTGAATTTTATGTTAGCAGTTGAGATCTTTGATGTTTGGGGATTAGATTTCATGGGACCATTTATTCCTTCATCTGGGAACTTATACATATTAATTGTGGTAGTCAATGTTTCAAAGTGGATTGAAGCACAAGCTTTACCTCATTGTGACACTAAAAGTGTTTCAAGATTTTTAATTACGTTTCTATGGAACCATTTATTCCTTCATTTGAAAACTTATATATATTAATTGCAGTAGACTATGTTTCTAAGTGGGATTGAAGCACAAGAGAACTTATATATATTAATTGCAGTAGACTACGTTTCTAAGTGGATTGAAGCACAAGATTTACCCTCGGAACTTGTATATATTAATTGCAGTAGACTACGTCTCTAAGTGGATTGAAGCACAAGCTTTACCTCGCTGGTGGCGCTAAACCCTTCATATGGGAACTTATACATATTAGTTGCGGTAGACTATGTTTCAAAGTGGATTGAAGCACAAGATTTACCTCGTTGTGACGCTAAAAGTGTTCGAGATTTTTAATAAAAAATATTTTCACTAGATACGGAATGCCTAGAATGATTATCACTGACGGAGGTTAATGAAAAATATTTTACTAGATACGGAATGCCTAGGATGATTATTACTGATGGAGGATCCTAATTTTCACTAGATATGAAATTCTGAGAGGGCTTATCACTGACGGAGGATCCCATTTTAGGAATAAATACATTTAGATATTAGCAAAAAAAGTTCAATATTATTCATAGAATCTCTACTTCTTATCACCCTCAAACTAGTGGGTTAGCTGAAGTTTCTAATAGAGAGTTTAAACAAATACTTGAGAATATTGTAAATCCTAGTAGAGTAGATTGGTCTACTAGACTGGATACCGCATTATGGGCTTACAGAACTGCTTAACTCTAGTAGAGTAGATTGGTCCACTAGACTGGATACCGCATTATGGGCTTACAGGACTGCTTATCCTTAGTAGAATAGATTGGTCCACTAGATTGGATACCGCATTATGGGCTTACAGGACTGCTTATAACTATAAACCCTAGTAGAATAGATTGGTCCACTAGACTGGATACCACATTATGGGCTTACAGGACTGCTTATAAAACTCTTATTGGAATGACTCCTTACAAGCTGATTTTTGGAAAGACTTGACACTTACTAGTAGAATTGGAGCATAAAGCATATTGAGCGATTAAAGAATTCAATTATAATTTGAAAGATGTTAAATGAATTGGAAGAATTAAGAAATGAGTCTTATTATAACAACATGAGAAGAGATTGTTACAAATGAATGAATTGGAAGAATTAAGAAATGAATCCTATGATAACGACAAAATTTATAAGGAGAAACTAAAGTTATGGCATGATCGGAAGATTAACCAGAAAAATTTTGAACCAGGATAAGAAGTTTTACTTTACAACACTAGGCAGAAGTTATTTCCTGGTGAGGACAAGAAGTTTTGCTTTACAATACAAGGCTGAAGTTATTCCCTGGGAAATTGAAGTCTAAGGACAAGAAGTTTTGCTTTACAATACAAGGCTGAAGTTATTCCCTGGGAAATTAAAGTCTCATTGGTTAGGACCCTTTACTGTGACTCACTTTGCTTTACAATACAAGGCTGACGTTATTCCCTAGGAATTTGAAGTCTTGTTGGTTAGGACCCTTTACTGTGACTCAAGTTTATACTTACGGAGCTGTTGAAATTGAAGATCAAAAGACTGGGAATAGATTTAAAGTAAATGGACACGGATTAAAATCGTATTTTGAGGGTAAAAGACCAAATTTTAAAGAGATTTTAATGGTCAGTCAACCTGAGTAATACCTGAATAGGTCGGGCTGACAACGTTAAACCAAGCACTTTATGGGAGGCAACCTATAGTTATATTTATTTTTATGGTGATTATAGTGTTTTTATTTGAAATTATCGTTGATTTGTGGTAGTATTGAACTCTACTACTCATATTTACCCTTGAATAATCATAAAAATTGGATCCATAGCGAAACTGTGAAATTTTTGCCTTGGGCACTGACAGCAGGCTCGACGCTGCCGATGGCAGGTTTTTCCCGAGCAACCAAGCAATTATTTCTAAAGGCTCACCGATGATGCCATCAACGCCGCCGACGGCGAGAACATCGGGATGACGGTTTCTGAAGTTTGAAATGACATTTTTTGGTTCTTTTATGCGGGAATTACTCCCTATAAACTTCCAATTTTGGTTGATAAGTTCGTATTGCCCCAAAAACGAATTGAAACTCCACCAAATTCATCCTTATGGCATCAAATTCCACTGAAAACCATAGATTTTGAGTGTTTAATCGAAGAAAGTTCATTAGTTCCAAGGCACAGCGAATCTTCAACAAAATGCTGACAAAGAGGAGATTAATTAAAGAAAGAGGATTTGTGATTTGAGGATTGAACAATCCTTCGACTGCAATTGAAGAGATGATTGTGCATCAACGATGGGAAGTGTTGTGTTACACTATAGTTGTCGTAGTCATTCCTGTAGTGAAAACATTTTATGCTAATTTGCATGGAATCAACCAAGGAGTCGTCTATGTGCGAGGTAGATGGATAACTTTTACTCTTGCATGGATTAATGAGTTATATATGATCGAGAATGTTCCTGTCTACCATTAATCCAACTTCGTCATGAAAAGAAACTTAATGAATTAGATCTACAAATATTTGACGGACGAGACTGAAGACTGGGAAATAAGAGAAAACGGGTTTATTAGTTTTTCTGCGACACTTCTAAACCTTCTTCATTTCTGCAAAACTATTACCGATGATGAGGAACGGTAAAGTTACTAAGGAAAGTGCTATTTTGAATTATTGCATCCAAATGGTACTACCGATTGATATCGGATCGATAATTGTGATGTCTGTTTTGGGTCTGATCATTCATGGATCAACTTATGGGCTTGGACATCCTTCAACACTTTTCTTACTTTGCAGTTAGTTTCAAGTATCTTATGAGAATTAGGAAAAGGTACTTCTACCTTGGTAGCCTTTGGACCCAACCGAGAAGTCCTCAGCCAATGAAGATGAGAATGACATGACTATTATTGTGGATCAATCGTCTCAGAATTCACTTCCTATTTAGCCTTTAGTTCCAGACAAGACACTAGTGATCCTACACAGAATCAAGAAACTAGAGAAAGAGGTGCAAAATGTTATGGATGCAATTAACAATATCTCTGATTTTTTTTTATCATTTACACTGAAGGATGAAAGAGCATTTTGATCACTCTAGACATATTGAAGAAAGTTTGATAGATTGATGAGGAAGATGAGATTGATAGAAGAGGACTCTACAGAAGAATTCTCATACCAACCCTTCTATAACCTCTTTGTTCATGTTCAATCAATGGGTGATATCAGAGGAAAAACAAGCACAGAATCGGAAGAGTAGTAGATTTATTTTGCCACCTATATGTCTAAGTGTGTGATTTTATTTAAACTTATGTGCTTAGGTCACTTTCTAAATTTGCTTTTAGATCTCAGTATAGCTGAGATTGCGCAAAGGATGTCTGTTTTCAGCGTTTAGAGTCTTATGGCTTGGATTGCGACGCTAAATTGATGTACTGAGGTTGAGAAAATTCCAAACTTATGTTTGTCGTGTAACGTCTACTGTAACTCTTGAAATTTATATATAATTGTAAGGTTTTATGTTGTGAATCTTTATTTGGGTTAGTACATCATTTAATCACTTAAAATTTATGTCTAGAATGATTGAACGGATGTCGTCGAGTCTTAAAATTGATAAAAATTGCAAAAATCTAGATAGAACTCGCTGACGTGTAACATGGCGGTTGAAAATCTCGCCAACGACAGATTTTTCCCGAGACTTAGGCTATTTAATTCAATAAAACTTGCTGACGGCACTGAAGACCCCGCTGATGGCAAGATTCTGAAAAAACACTTTTAACCACGATTTTGGCCTTTCAACCGCCATTATTCATCATCCCCTTCCTCTTTTAAAATGAAAATTTTGATCTAGGGCTTGAAGATCTTGAATTTGGGGCAATTTCAAAGCATTTAGACACCGGATTTTTACATCTCTAGGTAAGAGCTTCACTCCAACCTCAAAATATTTGATTTGCACCTTGAATTTCTTCCACATTGAGAAGATCCAAAAAAATTGAGAATGTGGAGAAAATATTTGGAACCTTGAATTTCTTCCACATTGAGAAGATCCAAAAAAAATTGAGAATGTGGAGAAAATATTTGGAAGAAATTCATGGAATTTAGATTTGAACTCTTGATCGCTCTTAGAAGCCATTATTTGAGTATTTGAAGTGTATTTTGGAATTTTTTATAATTTTGATTCGATTGACATGGCTCTGCAACAAAAGAGGCAACTTGAGTTTGGCGAGTCTCGTTTCGTCAATGCGAAGGCTCAGTAGAGATTTACTTCAGTATTTAAAGGGAAGAAATGTATACAAGATTGTATTTTTGAGAGTTTGGAAGGAGAAGTTGAACGAGTTATTACCAAACGGAGGTGGGAAAACTCCTATTATACCACCAATAAGGCTGTTGTGAATATTGTGAAAGAATTTTATGTTAATGCATTCTATTTTTAGGACAGAATTGTTCGAGAAAGGGGTTTTCTATTGAGTTTAGTGTCGCCTGCATTAACTCATTTTATGAAGTCCTAAGCTCCTATAGCTGCAATTATGAAACCTTTTGGGCAATGGAAGGCCCACTGAACGATGTCATCAATTTTCTCACTGATGGGAAAGGGACATGGAAGATAAAGCAACGAGAAAGGGTAAATTTTTCTACTTCCATGTTGAATGCCACATCTAAAGCGTGGCATTATTTTATTTCCTCTACTCTATTACCTACCTATCACCATAGTGAGGTAATAAGAGATAGAGCTATTCTGAATTTCTTTATTCAGAATAATTGAACTATAAATTTGGGGAGAATTATTTATAAGAATATATTGACCACATCAAAGAGTGAATCAAGTGGAGTTCCGGGACATCCTGGCCTCATTTATGCACTTGCCAACTTTCTGGAGTTGAAGTCGAAGATGATGAAGAATGATTTTACCTTATGAAACCCATTAGTAAAGCTAATTTGAAGACATATGAATCCCATGAAAAATAGAGATCTGGGAGTCAAGAGTCTTCTACTAGTAGAGATATCCTCTCTACTAGTTATGACCTTCATTCCTTCAGCTCCCCTACCCTGAATGATTTAATGAATGAGTTAACCTTAAATCGTAAGAGTATAGAGAAATTAAATTAAAGAATTGGGGGATTAGAACGTAGACATGATTATGATAGTGTATACCTACAGAGGCATTCTGAATTTGAGATAACTTACTACGAAGCTTAGGCCCGACACTACAGAGGTGAGCCTGATGTTACTTTTCCTGAATGCCCCCGTTATACTCAGTATCAGCCCAATCCACCTGCTAACCAGAGAGATGAAGATATAGTATGGGATTTTGATATATGATAGTAATTGATGTACTTTTATTTTTGTAATTTTGTAAATGAGATAGATGTTTGTGTGTTTGTACTTTCATTTTTATTTATATGTTGTAATTGGATAATTTTTAATTATTGTTATAAATGTTTAGTGTGGTAGTTGAAATTTGCATGTGTAGTTATAATAGATGTTGATTAGTACTGTGTAAAATTGTAATGTGATGTGAGTTTATTTGCATTTTAATATATTTGTAATTATTTTTTGTTAGTATTGTGGATGTGTTAGCAAAATATTGTGTTTGTATAATGTTTAGTTTTTTATTTATTTCAAAATTTCATTACCCAGCAAATTCTCTAATGATTTATATGTATAGAAAGCTTCTAATATTATGGACTAGTTGAAGTTAAAATTTTGAGGAGGAATTGCAAAAATTTCAGAATGATGAAAATGCCTAAAGTACTGAGGTATGATTTATATTTAGAATTTTATTTCCACCTGTATCATTCCATATTGAAAGATTTAAGTTTGGGGGAGGGAAGCAAAAGATTAACTATTAGATGTTCTCAATTTTAATATTTTTAAAAATTATTAATATGATTTTTTGTAGTGAATTTAATTTCGATAACTATATTTTGTAGATATTTAAGTATTATAGTAGATTTAAAGGAATATTTTTGTAAGGAAAATTAATTTTGTAGATTAAGATATTTAGTATAAGAGAATAAGACTATAGTTAACTATTTAAAGTAAAGAAAACTATATTTTGAAATATTAAGAATCTTAGAAATTCATTTGAGAAGAAAAGATTGGGGCTCAATGATGTAAAAGCTACGAAATACTTATAAGGTAAAGGAATGCTTTGAGTTTCAAATTTAGGGAAGAAAGGTGATGTTCAAAATCATTAAAGGCTATCCAGATATAGTTATGCTCACTTGAAAAAGAAAAATAAATGATTGACAATAATCTCTGAAAAGAAAAGAAAAGAAAATATAGAATTGAAAGCAATCTAAATGAAAAAAAGAAAAATATATATATAAGTGAGGAGAAGCTTGAGGAGATGTCTAATCAAAAATTGGCTTCACTTGGATCTACCTAAAGGGAAAACCTAAATACTTTCCTGAACTTATATTTATGGATTAGCTTCTTTTACTTGTAGTGTTCTCATGAAGTTCCTAACATTTGAATATTCTAAGTGACTTGATATTACAACATATAGTCATTCTTGAAATGAATAGAAAACTAAAACTCTTAAACTTCATGACTAGATAGTCTTGTACCTACAGAGTTAATTTAATTACTTGAATTTTTTCTGAAAATCTCACTATGGTATTTATTTAAATCAAACTTATAGTATTTCTGAATTAAAACTTTACTACAATAGATCATAACGTTTATATAGTACTAAAATTACTTGAGGACAAGTAATAGTTAAGTTTGGGGGATTTTGACCAAAGAAAAATATGTTAAGATTTTCATACCTATTTTATAATAATATTGATAATATTGCACTTTAAATAAGGGTATTTTTTATGTTTTGTTGCAGGTATGTTGAATTATGGTCATTGGAGCAAAAAGATGCAAAAAAGGAGCGAATTTGGAGCAAAAAAGTATCAAAATATGAAGATTTAAACTAGGGCACCGACGGCGGGTTTTTCCCGAGAGTTCAAAATTAAATATTCTAGAAGGCCACCGACAGCGCCATCGAGGCCACCGACGGCGAGAACGGCGGTTCTCTTAACAGGTTCTTTGAATGTGGACAATTTTTTAAGGGATGCTTATGCAACTCTTGGAAAACTCTTTTACAACTTTAAGAGAAACATTTGGGCCTAAAAAAGAGGAGCTTCGTGGTGGTGTCTGCTGATTTTTTGTTGTTTGTAGAGTGTAGAGAGTTTAATTTAGGGTTAGTATTGTGAGGAATTCTTTGAGAGATTGTAAGAGTGGAGAGAAAGTGAGAGATTTCATCCTGATTGCCGCTTCGAAGAAGAATTTTGTGTGTTGTAAAGAAAGGAAGAGAATCAGAGGAACTTCAAGGAGTTTTCTTGTGGAGGAATTAGAGATAAGTGGTATTTACTTATTGAAGTCTGTATGACTTTGCTTTTATATATAAGTTCTAAGTTTTGTCGTATCTTCTCAATGAGTTCTGAGTAGTTTTCTCTGTCTTTCTCCTTGTCCTGAGATTTTGTGAAATGGTGAATTGAATTGGTTGAGCCTTGAGAATGTTAAATAAGTTGTGATGCTTTTTTCACTTTTATCTTAATTTACTTTCAATCTGGCCAATCGATTTGTTAAAATATGTGAGTTTTACAACTAAAGTGAAGATTACATCTAAGATTTAGAGAGGTCAAAGTCCTTGAAAATTGGGTGCAAATAAATAGGGAAATAAAATTATCGGGCGTAGAATTGGAGATTTTGAATGACAGTCTAAAATTCTCAATTCGGTCCTACCGTTTGGGTGCTGAAGTATAGATGTTAGCCCTCAGGCGAGGGGAACGTGGGAGCTCCGAAGTGAGAGCCGGTATACTCCTAGCCTAGCCGCAGATTCAGTAACCAAGCATAGAATTAGTCAATGTTCTTTATGTCTGGACCAAAGGGTAAAGAATAGGTATGCTCCTATTTGGCACAATACAATTTGAACTAATTCACCTCATCCATTCACTTTAATTTCTTGACAAGGAGAAGGTTGTTTTCTTATATATTGAACTTTACATTAAAAAATTTATTAATAGAATTAGTTAATTAAGAGTTTGTTAAAATTACTTATTTATTTCAATTTTCTATTTATGACAAATAAGCAATTTGAACTATATTATTGTGATTAAGTATTGATTTTCTAATCCTAGTTTGTAGCCTCTATTATAACTCCATGTGTGATCGATATCCAGGACTCCATTAGAGCCCTGTATTACTTGAGTGATACTTATACTTGCGTTGATAAGTGTGACTTTGCAATTATTGAATATTTTATACACATTTTTTATCAAATCTATAATCGTTGTCAAGTTTTTAGCGCTGTTGTCGGGGACTTAAATATTCTAGCAACAGTATCAAATTCTTGTATTTGTAAGCATATATAAAGTCATTGTCAAGCCTTCAACAAAACATTGGTATAGATTTTAAAGAAAACACTGGATGAAAATAAAAGAGATTGGCACAAAAAATTATTAGAAGCGTTGTGGGCCTACCGGACGATGTGGAGGACTCACACTCAGTGCACACCCTACATGCTTGTGTACGGGTCTGAGGTCGTACTACCGTTAGAAGTTTAGATGTTGTCTCTCAGAATCATTGTCACCAACCAGCTTACAACAGAAGAAAGTGCAAAACTCAAACTTAAAGAACTAGAGAGTCTTAGGGGAAAATAATTAGAACAAAACAACATTTAGAGTTTTATCAAGCGGAGATGGTACAAGCTCATGACAAATTGGTATGCCCAAGAACATTTAATGTTGGTGACCTTGTCCTCGTGCTCAAAAGACCCATTCTTGCATGTCGCAAGATAGGTGGAAAATTTGAGCCAACTTGGGAGGGACCTTTTTTTCTATAAAAAGTCTACTCAAGAGGAGCCTACCAGCTAGTAGATTTCTGTGGTGAGAGACCTATGATACCAATCAACAGACAATACCCGAAGACATACTATGCAACCTGACATTGCTTGACATCGCTTGATTTGAAATTTCAAAATTTTGATTGTACTGGGGTTATCTATTTGTCCAAACATCTGTGACTGGGTCAAAAATTTTGTAATAAAATTAACCTCAATATAATGAAAATTTTTGAAATTACACATTTTAATTTACTCTTTTCTTCCTTTAAATTTGATATTCTACTAAATTACACAAAATATACAAATAAAAAAATAATTTTCTCACTAAAATAAATTAAAATCTTCTTTAATAAATACTTTGTTTTATTCTTATTCACGCTATGTTTCGGCTCACTGATATTTTTCCTATCGTCTACAGAGAAATGCCAGACCAGAAGCTGATCTTCGCTTTAAAGATGGCTGGAACCTTGCAATCAACGAGGAAAGGGTGTCGCAGGGCGGCACCATAGACTTTGACATGGACTTCAGTCAAGTCAACATGGACTATGAGGGTCCTTTAATGAATGTGGTTAGCCTTCAGGAAAAGGAAGGGCTATCATTGCTGCTAAGGTTTGGCACCAGAGATAGTTCCTCACTCAAGGGGAAAAATGTGATAGTACAACAAGACCTAATGAAGGGGACTAGTCGCCTACCATCTATGATAGCTATGCCAACCGGAAGCCTAGTCGTTTTCAATGATGAAAGACTACTAGATGCACCATTGCATAGAACTCAGCGAAGAAACGCCAACTACAAAACGTATAGGGCTTTCTTACGTGAAGAATGAAGACACCAGAAGGATGCAGAAAATTTGCTCACCCCTCTTCCTGAGGGGAATATCTACGATCTAGGCATGAGAGAGACCTCTTCCAGCTTGCCTACTACAGACGATGAGTCTAGAATCATTACAGAGTTAGAGATACCTCAAGTTTCAGATGTTCTTTGTAAGATGTGTCCGACATGCAACGTCGAGATACCTGCATGTACATAAGCTACAGGGGCATTTATGGAGTGCCCAGACTGCAATGTCCTCCACCTGGAGTGCTACAGTACTTTGGAGGAATGTGTGTCCTCCAGCAATGGATTTCAGACTGCTGATTACCCAATGGGAGAACCATTTGTCTCATTAGTTGCAAACCATATATCTCATTGGGTATAGAGCCATATATTCCATCGGACGCAGAGTCATTCATTCTGCTGGAGACAGAAGCAGCACTAGCTTAGATTCTCACCGACGTTGAAATGAGGGAACATCCTCAACAGTCGCTGTTCATCAGTACGATAGAATACTAAATTATGAGTAAAGTAAACAAAAGGTATTTTGAATTCTATGAAGAAGTTCAAGGAAGGTTCATTAATGTACTAGAAGGCTTAGATCTATATACTAGGGTCTTCTCCGAGAGCGATGAAAGAAGTATTCTCGACTGCATTTTTTATCTCAGAGATAGAGGTCGACCAGGCTTGCTGATGGAAAGGAGCTATTCCGATCCACAAAAGTCGATGTGTGGAAAGGGCAGGATCACCATACAATGTGGTGGTTGTTATTACTTCATTAAAGATAGACAAGAAAATCCTCCTGGATTCTGAGACATGATCAGGTGGATCCACTACCCCCCATGATAAAGTGGATGATTAAGAGAATGGTTCAATGGAGCATGTTGTCAGCTAACTGTATTCCCAATAGTTGTATTATCAACATATATGATGAAAGTGACAGTATACCCCCGCACATTAAACATCATGACTTTGTGAGACCTTTCTACATGGTCTCTTTCATGAACAAGAACAACATTCTGTTTGGAAAAGAGATTGATATCATTGGCCTCGGTGAATTCAAAGGATCCATGGAGATTCCACTACCAGTGGGTTCAGTGCTGGTTCTTAAAAGGAAATGGAGCAGACGTCGTCAAACACTGAATTCCAGGGGTGTGACACCCTAGGGTGTCCGTGACTTTCTGGAGGATGGATAACAACAAAATCCATATGGATTCTGACCGAACCCGGAACTGGAAGATTTACTGTTGTACGAGCTATGAGAGGGTTGCATCTCTAAGTACATGAAAAGGGAACTCTTGTCCTGGAGCAAGGCTTATTAGGTCAATTTGATTAAGAGCTTGCCTCACTAGAGATAGATACTCAGAGGATTCCTTTTTACTACATTTTGTCACCACATATATGTTATGTATCAGACATGCTAAGGCTATGATATGTACTCAACATGGGATATTTTATGTTGTACTCATTGGCCTGTACTCAATTTGTAACACTTATTGGAGTAGATTAATGAAATCTCTTTCAGAAGTTTTTCTGTTTGTTCAATTGCCCTTTTTGTGCGATGGATAAAAGCCACAGAACCATACATTGGTTAGGGACTACAATGAACAAGGAATAAAACAATAAAAACTTGATAATAATAAAATTTAAATAAAAACTCTCTTTTGAAATCATCAACCAACTAAAATTAATGTTTGAAAACATATTTTGATAATTAAATGTGATAAAAACAACAAGAAAAAAAAATAAATCTATTGAGTTGATTCTCTCGATTTATAGGTCTCTTGCTCTTTACTCCGGCAGTGAAACTATCCTTCTTTGCACTAATTCTCTTCATATCTTTGCGAAATTTCACATTCTGCATAAAACCTCACAAAATTTTACACTTCTTCCTCGCCAATGTCAATCTTTTCACATGAAACACACTTATGAATCTGACACCACAAACTTTCTACACTACATTCCTGCCCTCGAGGCTAATACTGAAACACTATTTTCCTTTTCACAACCTTTTGAGATTGATGTAAGGCCCCCGCCTTAGCATCTAATTCTCTACCTATATCTTTGAGATAGGAGTAAGACTCCCCTTTATGGAACATCGCATCCTATTCTCAACCTTTTGAGATTGGTGTAAGGCCCCCTACATTTCTTCCAATTCTCTACCTACATTTTTTAGATTGGTGTAAGGCCCCCTCCATGGCATCCAATTCTCTACCTACATCTTTGAGATAGGAGTAAGACTCCCCTTTATGGAACATCACATTCTATTCTCAATCTTTTGAGATTGGTGTAAGGCCCCCTCCATGACATCCAATTCTCTACCTATATCTTTGAGATAGGAGTAAGACTACCCTTTATGGAACATCACATCCTATTCTCAATCTTTTGAGATTGGTGTAAGGCCCCCTCCATGAAATCCAATTCTCTACCTATATCTTTGAGATAAAAGTAAGACTCCCCTTTATGGAACATCGCATCCTATTCTCAATCTTTCAAGATTAGTGTAAGGCCCCTTCCATGGCATCCAATTCTCTACCTAGATCTTCGAGATAGGAGTAAGACCCCCCTTTAAGGAACATCGCATCCTATTCTTAATCTTTCGAGATTGGTGTAAGGCCCCCTCCATGACATTCACTGCTCTAGGCCCCCTCCATGGTTTCCAATTCTCTACCTATATCTTTGAGATTGGTGTAAGGCCCCCTCCACTGCTTCTAATTCTCCACCTACATCTTCAAGATTGGTGTAAGGCCCCCTCCATGGCATCCAATTCTCTACCTACATCTGCGAGAAAGGCGTAAGACCCGCACCATGGCATCCTACTCTCAATCTTTGAGGCCATCACCTTAATAATGATTCCCATCCTCTATAAAAAACCTAAAATTTGATAAATCGACACCCACTCTCCAATCGCTAACGAGAGTTCCTAATTCTTGATGTTGATCAGATATTCACTTGCTAATTCCCCAGCGGAAACAAATAGCACACACAATTCTACACCTCCTTCTAAGTTTGTTGACTTAGGAGTCTGTGTTGGTTTGGTTGATCTCATCGGTCAACGCTAATATGCACGGTGTGCTTGCCCATCACACCACACCTATTGGGGATCCCATTATTGACCTCACTTTTGGTTGAGGTTTAGTTTTTCCTCTTTAGTAGCCTAGGGTCATCCATAAGACTTTCTTGTTGAATGTTCCTAGAAAACTAGAAAAGGAACCCTCATCATTAAAAATTCTACCCTCTTCTTTACTCAACTTGAAGCTCTACATATTGGTCCTAACCTCTAGCACTTAGTAAGTGGGGTCATTATGGGGGAGCTCAAGGAGAGCTCCCATAGGACTGCTTGACCCTAGGATTGACCTTGGGTGTTGTTCTGGAGCTAAGGCACTCACTTTCACTCACTTTCACTCATTTTCACTCACTTTCACTCATTTACACTCACTCTCACTCACAATCACTCACAACCCTAAACAAAAAAAATGTTGACTTTGATTCTTTGGTCTTTTGGGAAACTCGTGTAGATGGTCCCTAAACCCACCGGCCCTAGGCTGGGGTTTAGCTAAGACCAGTGCATGGAGGACCCAAATGGTGATCTCATTGTTTCATAGCTTATACATGATGGTTGACACCCCAATTCTACCAAAAATATCCAAGTTGGTATTTTGCCCCAAAACTTCTCATATTACCTAGATACACTTGGGACCCCAAACTTCGCTAAAATCCTCAAATTCACCCAAAATGCCCAAATTTATTCAAAAATGGATTCAAAACTTTGAAAATACCCAAATTACCCAAAATCACCCAAAAATGCCAAATTTACCAAAATACCCCCCAAATATCAAAAATTACAAAAATACCCTTGGCACTCCAAACTTTCCCAAAACCTCCAAAATCACTCCAAATGTTTCCAAAACCAAATTTGGACCTTCCAATTAAACCTAATTTGGCCAATTTGACCATTTTTACCAAAACCCCCAAATTGCCTTTAAAGGCCCAGTTTCCCCAAATTTACCCCAAATGTCCATCAATTTGATCCCAATTTCCCCAAATTTTAATCCTAAACTCAAAATCCCCTTTCATATGACCAACCTAAACTAAATTGAAGCCCAATTATCTCATGCTCTGAGCTCAATTTTGATCTAATTCAAACCCCCAATATTTGACTCTATGGTCGAATCTCACCTAATTGAACCATATAGTCTAATCAATTTGCCCCAATTTGAATCCTAAACTCTTCATAACAATCCTACACACAAAATTTGACCTTAAATTGTCCTTAGTGAAGCCTCAATTTTATTTAATTTTTGCCCCAAATCCAAAATTTCCCAAATTTCCCCCAAATTGACTATGTCCCCAAATTCTACCAAATTGATTGCCCTAACCCCAAAATTGACACCCAATTTATGTTCAAAACTCTTCATGATGTTCATATAGACCATTTTCAACAATCAGTTTGGACTTAGCCCCATCTAGACCCAACTTTATCCCAACATGCCTAAATTGACCAAAATTCCAAAATCCTTCGAATTTTACCCCCCAATTGGACCCAAAATCATTTCAATCCTTCACCAAAAGTATTCATTACAATCATCTACATAATATTAATCAATCAATTAAGCTCAAAGTCATGGCTATCCTAACTTAAACCCAACTTTTAGCCATTAGGATCCATATTGGACCCATACACCAAAATTTGCCTAACCACCCTAAAGTCACCAAATTTATGACTCTACAACCACTAAGCTCGCTTCAAGGACCAGGCTAAACCCCTTGGACTAGCCATGGTGAGCTATGGACCATTGGATTCCTAAATTATGGGATTCATGCTTCTTTATGGGCCTTAACCAAAAAACTCCCCCATCATCATGTCATTGAGGGTTAAACATAGTTAAACTTCCCCCTTTCTCACCTGACCTCCTGGCCACCTCCCATGGCCCTGTCAGTCGACCTAGTGGCCGAAAAACCATAAAACTAAGAGCTTCAAGGCCAAATCAAACCCAATTTCAACCATAAAGGCCACCTCATCCCAATGGCTCTTGAGGGCTCCCCAGCCCTCCTCCTAAGCATCATTTTACACCCAAGGCCAGGCTCTGAGCTCCCCTCTCCGACCATGGCTATAAAACCTCACCTCTATGGCCAACATAAGGGTACTGAAATTTTCTCAAGGAGATCCCTCCAAATTGCTTCCATAGCTTCATTGAGACCTCCTCAGTGCAACCCAACCACCTCCCTGCTCTCATGCCCCTTGCAAGAGCTCAATTTTTGAGTTCAAATCCTTGCTGGAGATAGGACATTCTCCACCACACCTCCATAGTACACCAAATGTCAATTAAACTCACCCACACCTTCACTATAGTGAGAGGAGAAGAAGCCCCATGAAAGCCCCCTCATAAAGAGCCTCTACACTAGACTTTAATCAACACCCAAATCTAGCCTTAATTGAATTTGGGTCTAGACCCTTCACCACAAACAGAGGCCCAATCCCTAGCCTTCTTGGACCCCCACAAAAGTGTTGAGCACCTCTGATTGAAGCTTCCCTTCTCATAGCAAAGGTATTGAACTTCCTCTCTTCTTGAGCCTATTTTGATTCTCCATGTGATTAGGGTTTGTTTAATGGAATGTTTACCATATGAACATGTTTTTCTCACTAAGTTGAGTCTATAGGATCAAACTCAAGGTCATTTGGTTGAGAAATGAGTGAGATCTTAATGTTTTAATGTTAACTGTCAAGGGTTTTGGCTATCGGGGACGATGACGGGGAGCCGTTTGATCAAGCGTATATCGGATGGACCGATAAGATGAAGCGAGACACTGCTTCGATACATAAAGTGCGGGCCGACTCAGAGGCTACGTGGATGGCAGCGTCCAACCAGAGAACACCACGTAGAGCTTCGCAGCTGCCATAGTTTGATGTTGCGTCGCGTGTTTAAGTAGGAAAATAGGGATTTAAATAATTCAGAAAATGATCCTTAACTTAAAAAATCTACATCTTTGTGTAGAAAAATCACAAAAATAAAATAAAAATATCCTAGTGATCAATGAACAGAGGAGAAAGATGTGGAAATGGTTTGAATTTTTTTTATGCATATTTTATTTTTAATTAATTAAATACTGTTCTAAGTATTTTGATTCTCCATGCATTCAAGTATTTCANGTGTAAGGCCCCCCTCCTTGGCATCCAATTCTCTACCTATATCTTTGAGAAAGGAGTAAGACTCCCCTTTATGGAACATCGCATCCTATTCTCAACCTTTTGAGATTGGTGTAAGGCCCCCTCCATGGCTTCTAATTCTCTACCTACATTTTTGAGATTGGTGTAAGGCCCCTTCCATGGCATCCAATTCTCTACCTACGTCTTCGAGATTGGTGTAAGTTCCCCTCTATGGCATCCAATTCTCTACTTACATCTTTGAGACAGGAGTAAGACTCCCCTTTATGGAACATCACATCCTATTCCCAATCTTTTGAGATTGGAGTAAGGCCCCCTCCATGGCATCCAATTCTCTACCTATATCTTTGAGATAGGGGTAGGACTCCCCTTTATGGAACATCACATCCTATTCTCAATCTTTCGAGATTGGTGTACGGCTCCCTCCATGGCATCCAATTCTCTACCTATATATTCGAGATAGGAGTAAGACTCCGCTTTATGGAACATCGCATCCTATTCTCAATCTTTCAAGATTGGTTCCATGGCATCCAATTCTCTACCTATATCTTCGAGATAGGAGTAAGACTCCCCTTTAAAGAACATCGCATCTTATTCTTAATCTTTCGAGATTGGTGTAAGGCCCCCTCCATGGCATCCACTTCTCTACTTACATCTTTGAGATTGGTGTAAAGCCCCCTCCATGGCTCCCAATTCTCTACCTACATCTTTGAAATTGGTGTAAGGCCCCCTCCATAGCTTCTAATTCTCTACCTACATCTTCAAGATTGGTGTAAGGCCCCCTCCATGGCATCCAATTCTCAACCTACATCTACGAGATAGGTGTAAGACCCTCACCATGGCATCCTACTCTCAATCTTTGAGGCCATCACCTGAATACTGATTTCCATCCTCTATAAAAAACCTAAAATTTGATAAATGTTCAACACCCACTCTCCAATCGCCAGCGAGAGTTCCTAATTCTCGATGTTGATCAGCTATTCACTTGCTAATTCCCCAGCAGAAACAAATAGCACACACAATTCTACACCTCCGTATAAGTTTGTTGACTTAGGAGTCTGTGTTGGTTTGGTTGATCTTATCGGTCAACTCCAATATGCACGATGTGCTTGCCCAGCACACCACACCTATTAGGGATCTATTTGTTGACCTCACTTTTGGTTGAGGTTTAGTTTTTCCTCTTTAGTAGCCTAGGGTCAGCCATAAGACTTTCCTGTTGAATGTTCCTAGAAAACTAAAAAAGGAACCCTCACCATTAGAAATTCTACTCTCTTCCTTACTCAACTTGAAGCTCTACATATTGGTCCTAACCTAAAGAACTTAGTAAGTGGGGTCATTATGGGGGGAGCTCAAGGAGAGCTCCCACAGAACTGGTTGACCCTAAAATTGACCTTGGGTGTTGTTCTGGAGCTAAGGCACTCACTTTCACTCACTTTCACTCATTTTCACTCACTTTCACTCATTTACACTCACTCACAATCACTCACAACCCTAAACCCAAAAATTGTTGACTTTGATTCCTTGGTCTTTTGGGAAACTCGTGTATATGGTCCCTAAACCCACTGGCCCTAGGTTGGGTTTAGCTAAGACCAGTGCATGGAGGACCAAAATGGTGATCTCATTATTTCATAGCTTATACATGGTGTTTGACACCCCAATTCTATCAAAAATATCCAAGTTGGCCTTTTGCCCCAAAATTTCCCAAATTACCTAGATACCCTTGGGACCCCAAATTTGGTTAAAATCCTCGAACTCACCCAAAATGCCAAAATTTATTCAAAAATCAATTCAAACCTTTCGAAAATACCCAAATTACCCAAAACCACCCAAAAATGCCAAATTTACCAAAATACCCCCAAAATATCCAAAATTACAAAAATACCCTTGGCACTCCAAACTTTCCCAAAACCTCCAAAATCACTCCAAATGTTTCCAAAACCAAATTTGGACCTTCCAATTAAACCTAATTTGGCCAATTTGACCATTTTTACCAAAACCCCCAAATTGCCTTTAAAGGCCCTGTTTCCCCAAATTTACCCCAAATGTCCATCAATTTGATCCCAATTTCCCCTAACTTCAATCCTAAACTCAAATTAATCTTTCATATGACCAACCTAAACTAAATTGAAGCCCAATTGTCTTATGATTTGAGCTCAATTTTGATCTAATTCAAACCCTCCATATTTGACTCTATGGCCTAACCTCACATAATTGAACCCTATAGCCTAATCAAATTGCCCCAATTTGAATCCTAATCTCTTCATAACAATCCTACACACCAAATTTGACCTTAAATTGTCCCTAAAGTCACCAAATTTATGACTCCACAACCATAAAGCACACTTCAATGACCAGGCTAAACCCCTTGAAGCAGCCATGGTGAGCTATGGACCATTGGATCCCTAAATTAAGGGATTCATGCCCATTTATGGGCCTTAACCAAAAATATCCCCTATAATTGAGGGGTAAACATAGTTAAACCTCCCCATTTCTCACCTGACCTCCTGACCACCTCCCATGGCCCTGCCAGTCGGCCTAGTGGCCGAAAAACCATAAAACTGAGAGCTCCAAGGCCAAATCAAACTTAATTTCAACCATAGAGGCCACCTCATCTCAATGGCTCTTGAGGGCTCCTCATCCCTCCACCTAAGCACCATTTTACACCCAAGGCAAGGCTCTGAGCTCCCCTCTCCGACCATGGCTATAAAACCTCACCTCTATGGACAACATAATGGTTCTGAAATTTTCTCAAGGAGACCCCTCCAAATTGCTTCCATAGCGTCATTGAGACCTCCTCAGTGTAACCCAACCACCTCCCTGCTTTCATTCCCCTTGCCAGAGCTCAATTTTTTAGTTTAAATCCTTGCTGGAGATAGGACATTCTCCACCACACCTCCACAGTACACCAAATCTCAATTAAACTCACCCACACCTTCACTATAGTGAGAGGAGAAGAAGCCCCATGAAAGCCCCTTCACAGAGAGCCTCTACACTAGACTTTGATCAACACCTAAATCTGACCTTAATTGAATTTGGGTCTAGACCCTTCACCATGATCAGAGGCCCAATCCCTAGCCTCCTTGGACCCCCATGAACTTGTTGAGCACCTCTGATTGAAGCTTCCCTTCTCATAGCAAAGGTATTGAACTTACCCTCTTCTTGAGCCTATTTTGATTCTCCATGTGATTAAGGTTTGTTTAATGGAATTTTTACCATATGAATATGTTTTTCTCACTAAGACGAGTCTATAGGATCAAAGTCAAGGTCATTTGGTTGAGAAATGAGTGAGATCTTAATGTTTTAATGTTAACGGTCAAGGGTTTTTGCTATCGGTGATGAGGACGTGGAGTCATTTGATCAAGCATGTATAGGATGGATGGATGAGATGAAGCCAGACAGCGCTTCAATACATAAACTGCGGACCGACTCAGCGGCTACGTGGATGGCAGCGTCCAACCAGAGAATCTCACGCAGAGCTTCGGAGCTGTCGTAGGTTGACGTTGTGTCGTGTGCTTAAGTAGGAAAATAGGGATTTAAATAATTCAAAAAATGATCCTTAACTTAAAAAATCTACATCTTTGTGTAAAAAATCACAAAAATAAAATAAAAATATCCTAGTGATCAATGAACAGAGGAGAAAGATGTGAAAATAGTTCGAAGTTTTTTTATGCATATTTTATTTTTAATGAATTAAATATTGTTCTAACTATTTTGATTCTCCATGCATTCAAGGATTTCACCGTGGCTTGGTATTTTGGTATGTTGTTGCCTCTGTCATGAGGGATATTCCTTGATTTTTCCAAAGTTAGAGAAGACTCCTAAATAGAGATCTATATTTTTCAAATTTATGTCTCCTATTTGCATAGATTAATCATAATAATTAGCATGTTATTTAGAAAAATCCAAGAAAATTTTGGTACGTTTACTGTGACAGCAAAACCCTAGGGAAAATTTTTCATGAGTCAAGTCATTAAGAACACATCTAATTTTCATAAAACCCTAAGAAAAAAAGAAAATTAATTTTGAAAAAATAAACATCTAAATGACTTGATTTTAATTCTCCATTGTAATTTAGAGTTCAGAGAACTCCCCATAAAAATTTCAAAACATTTGGAATTCATTGGGCAACCTAATTTGATTTTCTAGGTTAAATGACATTTTTGACACTAAAATGATTTTTAATAATTAAAATATAACTTAAAAATTTTAAAATTGGTTTTGAGAGTTTTCTGTGATCAGAGGGATTTTCTAAAATAAAATTGTATTTAAAATTAAATTTTCAATTTTAAGCATATTTTAAATATTTAAATAATGAAAAATTAATAAAAATCACAAATTTAGTAAAATTCATGGAAATGTTCTCAATTGTTTCCTAAGCACTTAGGAGCAATTGAAATATTTTTCTTAATTTTCTAAGTGAACATATTGAATTTTAAAGCTAAAAATAATTTTTAAAGGATAAAAATGGATTTTCCTTAATTTCTCACTAANGTAGCTTGATATTTTGGCATGTTGTTGCCTCTATCATGAGGGATATTCGGTGATTTTTCCAAAGTTAGAGGAGACCTAGATAGAGATTTATATTTTTCAAATTTATGTCTCTTATTTGCATAGATTAATCATAATAATTAGCATGTTATTTAGAACAATTCAAGAAAATTTTGGTATGTTCACTGTGACAGCAAAACTCTAACGAAAATTTTTCATGAGCCAAGTCATTAAGAACATGCCTAATTTTCATAAAACCCTAAGATACAAAGAAAATTAATTTGGAAAAAATAAACATCTAAATGACTTGATTTTAATTCTCCATTGTAATTTAAAGTTCAGAGAACTCCCCATAAAAATTTCAAAACATTTGGAGTTCTTTTGGCAACCTAATTTGTTTTCTAAGTTAAATGACATTTATGATACTAAAATGATTTTTAATAATCAAAATATAACTTAAAAATTATAAAATTGGTTTTCGGAGTTTTCTATGATCAGAGGGATTTTCTAAATATAAAATTGTATTTAAAATAAAATTTTCATTTTTAAGCATATTTTAAATATTTAAATAATGAAAAATTAATAAAAATCACAAATTTAATAAAATTCATGGAAATGTTCTCAACTGTTTCCTAACCACTTAGGAGCAATTGATATATTTTTCCTAATTTTTTAAGAGAACATATTGAATTTTAAAGCTAAAAATAATTTTTAAAGGATAAAAATGGATTTTCCTTAATTTCTCACTAAAATAATTCTAATAATTCAAAAAAAATCATAAAAATGTAAAATTTGTTTTTTTGGTTCTTTGACCACAAAGAGATTTAATAAAAAAGAAAAAACTTAATTTTCCACATTTGAAATATTTTATAATTAATTAATATTCCAGAACTTAAAAAAATTCTAATAATTCAAATAAAACTCAAAAAATCATGTAATTTGGTCCAAGTGGTTCTCTGGTCTAAGTCTACCTCCAGTAAAAAATTCAAGTGATTAGGCTTTGCCTTGGTCAAGTTATTAAATTTTCCTTGAGAAATCTTATTTTGCATATGGATAATTATATAAATTAAATTAAATTTTGAAAAATCACATTTTATCCAATAATGTCTTAATTGACTCATGAGTGAGGTGGGATGATAATTCCAAAGACATTTGAATTAAATTTGATGAATTATAAAGTGATAGAGTCTTAGGGGAAAATATGTAATTTTGGAAATTTAGCCCTAATTAACATTAGGCTCAATTCAAGAGGGTAAGATGGGCAAACTTTTATCTTAATTAACATGTTCAGATGATTGAAATATAAGGAATTAATTATTAGAAACCAATTTTACTTTTCTTAATTAAAAGATAAATTTGGAATTTCTTAAATTTCCTAAATTATTAAGATTTGGAGGTTTATTAAATTAAATGATCCTAGACTTAGGGGTATGATTTTGGATGTTAATAACTCACTAATGTAATACCCATATTTTGTGTTTAAATGACATTCAAACCTTTTGATGATGAAATATTATCACTTAAAATTCATTTTTTTTTTTCAAAAATTACTAATGTATCCACCAAGGTCTTAAGGGCTTAGTAGTGACCTAGACTAAATCAAATTTAAGNATTATGAAATTTTGTCGAAGTGGTTCTCTGGTCTAAGTCTACATCCAGTAAAAATTTCAAGTGATTAGACTTTGCCTTGGTCAATTTATTAAATTTTCCTTGAGAAATCTTATTTTGCATTCGGATAATTATATAAATTAAATTAAATTTTGAAACATCACATTTTATCCTTTGATGTCTTAATTGACTCATGAGTGAGTTGGGATGATAATTCCAACGTCATTTGAATTAAATTTGATGAATTATGAAATGATAGAGCCTTAGGGGAAAATATATAATTTTGGAAATTTAGCCCTAATTAACATTTAGGCTCAATTTAAGAGGGTACGATGGGCAAACTTTGATCTTAATTAACATGTTGAGATGATTGAAATATAAGGAATTGATTATTAGAAACCAATTTTACTTTTCTTAATTAAAATATAAATTTGCAATTTCTTAACTTTCCTAAATTATTAAGATTTGGAGGTTTATTAAATTAAATGATCCTAGACTTTAGGTTATGATTTTGGATGTTAATAACTCACTAATGTAATACCCATATTTTGTGTTTAAATGACATTCAAACCTTTTGATGATGAATTATTATCACTTAAAATTCTTTTTTTTTAATTACTAATGTATCCACCAAGGTCTTAAGGGCTTAGTAGTGACCTAGACTAAATCAAATTTGGGTAAATGAGGATTAAAATAGTGAATGTAACTAGAAATTGAACACCTTTAAAACACTACAAGCCCAAGTTAAAACTAAAATTGGCTAAGTGTCTTAATAACATTAACTTGCCCCTTTTAAGGGTCTTCACCCACATAATTCTCTAATTAAATGACAAATGATAATTACTTTACTCTTAGAGATGATTGAAACATTAATGTTCACTGAACACTAGAGGTATTTACAAGATGAATTATTAAGCAATATAATAAGTTTAAACGAGCTTGAGAATTTTCACAAGGTAGTGGGAGGGAAGCACGGACCTACTTCTTCCTCCCAACCTTTTGGATACCTCGGAGATCTACTAAACTTAGTATGTTTTCCTTAATGAAATCATCCTCAAATGAATTAATAGAGGTTCACCAAGATATGATTTAGGGTTTGGTAGATCACCAAAACCTTATTTCACCGTTTTACATATATAAATGCTCTCACATGCATTTTGATTTTCAGTTAAAGATGACGGGAAGACCATCCAGGTACGCTTTTATTGTAATTTATTTTACCTCCATTTTTAGTTTCCTGTACTTTACTTCCTAGTGTGTTACTATACTTACTCACCTGCATGAAAGAATAAAAACACAAGCTTGCATGTTAAATAATGATGTCACCCTACATGAAAACCAAAACTGTTACGATAGCCGCAAAATCAAAACCAAAACTAAAATCAACTAAGATAAAAATCACCTCCACAACATTCAAAATATAAGACAAGTCAAAGTTTAATCACAAACAACACAAAATAAGAATTGCAACTAAATTAAGATGTTATATTGGATGATCGGGAATCCCTAAGAGGAGGTAACCTACAGTTGCAAACGAGGCTTCCCAAAGTCTGAATGAAAGTATGGATCTCATTAAGTTTAGTTTAGTAAATTCATTTAGACTAAGTGAATCTAATAGAAAATAGTGGTACCGAAACAAGGGAACTTTAGGATCCTAACCGGTGTCGCTCTAATCAACTTTAATATGCCCCCATAAAATTTAAAGAACTTTAACCATAGGGAAATTTGATTTGACACCATAACCTAACACACTAGAAAACTTAAACTCGTCATGACAAGGAGGTTGGAGCTAGCATGATGGGCAGCACGACCATCTTCAATAGCAAAACATGTCTTCCCCAGCTAAACCAATTTCCTTCCTTAGAATTAAAGAACCAAGCCATAAGACTTTGAGTTAGTTTACTTATGCAACATAAATCCTCACCTCATCTTTACGCCATTATATAACCATGTTGTGCAATATAAGTCCTAACTCGTCTTAAGATTCTGAGGTTGTCGTTCGTCACGACCTAAATCCTCATATATTCTAGGCTATTTTTGTGATCATTTCACATAAATGTAAGCCCTAAAAAAATAAAATTGGTAGGATGAAACACTTAAATAATTTCTCCTTAAAATTGAAACCAAACCATAGGACAGTGTGGGAAGACAATGAGGTTCTCCTCCGGATCTATGACATCTCGTAGTTCTTCCTCCTTTGGATTCTATAATAAATTGTTCCAAATTTCAGCCATTCCCATTTCATACATCTTTGTCCAATTTCTTTGAAAAGTCCTATCCTCTTGAAATCTTTAAAGATAATATTTCCTGAGTTTTATCGAGAGTTTTCTTAGGTGACTTTGGTTATTAAAGATGTAATTAACCATAAGGGCTTGCCCTTATAAGAGCTTTTCCGAACATAAATTAAAATAAACCCTATTTAATTCTTTATCTTAAATAGGGGAGCTTGTAGACAAATAAATGGTTTCACAGACCAAATGTATGTTATATATTTCTTAATTTATTTGATCGAGTCTCATCCTCAAGTCTTTTGTTTTATCTTTCGAGATGAATTCAGGGTTTAAGGTATAGCGCTCTTTCATTTAAACTGTGAAAAATATGGGTTCAATTTGATTTCATATTTTTCTAAACTATATATATATATCTATGTATATATATATATATATATATATATANATCCAAGTCAGTTTTTAGGACTTTAAAAACACCTCTCATCGGTATTGTGGAGTGAAATCCCACCAAAGTCCACCAAAACCATTCAGCACGTGGAAAATGCTCGGGAAGCCGTCAACACTTCTGATGGCGCTGTCAGCACCATGGTCCTTTAATCGGGCACCCTCGGCACTAGAGACCAAATTCACGTCTGAAATTTTTTTGTTTGATTTGATTCCAAATTTACCTCCAATACCAATACTTATCTTAATTTATGATATAACAAAAGGATTTAAAAATACTATTATTTCCTAATACATAAACACATTTATTAACAAAATAGTAATATATAAATATATAGTTTCATATATGGGTTGCCTCCCACAAAGCGTTTGGTTTAACATTGTCAGCCCGACATACCATTTGTTTAGTTGGGTTGACTTAACATTAAAACTTCTTTAAATTGGGGTATGTGTCCTTCATAATAATGTTTCAATCGATGTCTATTAACTTTAAATATCTTTTCAATTTTAGGATCCTTAATAACAACAGTTCCATAATGATAGACTTTAATTACTTTAAATGGCCATAACCATCTGAATTTTATTTTTCTTGAAAATAATCTCAATCTTATATTGTATAATAGAACTTCTTGTCCAGGTTCAAACTTTTTATTAATAATACTCCAAACATGCCATATTTTCATTTTCTCCTTATAGATTTTTGCATTATCATATGCTTCATTTTTTATCTCCCAAGTTTATTGAGTTGCAGTAAACTTTTCTCATCGGCATCTTTTAGATTATAATTAAATTCCATAATAGCCTAAAATGCTTTATGCTCCAATTCTTCTGGTAAGTGACATGTTTTTCCAAAAATAAGTCTGTATGGGGACATTTTTATAGGAGTCTTATAAGCAGTTCTGTATGTCCATAATGCAGTATTCAATCCAGCAGACAAATCCAATTTATAAGGATTTATAATTTTTTCTAAAATTTTTTTTATTTCACGATTCGATATTTCTGCTAGACCACTAGTCTGGGGATGATAAGAAATAGAGAATCTATGCATAATATCATATTTCTTTATCAATTTCTCGATAATATTATTTCTAAAATGAGATCCTCCATCTATAATAATTACTCTCGGCATTCCATATCTTATAAAAATATTTTTATTTAAAAATTTAGAAACATTCTGAGCATCACATTTGGGTACAACAACAGCTTCAATTCATTTGGACATATAATCAACAACAAATAATATATATAAGTTTCCAAATGAAGGCATAAATGGTCCCATAAAANGGCGATGGGATTTTGATTCTGGTCACCGACAACTTCCTAAGGGCAACTCCACACCCAAAATAGTGCCTACAATATGAAAACACACCTTTTACAAATACATTTTTCTAATCACATTTCCACATCTTCAAAGCAAACTAAATTTCAATTCAACGTTAAAATCAAGCCACAACACCAGAACACTGACAAAAAACTATACACGTAATCAAAGTTCTAAAGGAAACTAAAGTAAATCAAATCCACATAATTAAATTAAAGCATAAGTATTTTAGAACAGTAGAGAGTCCAACTTCTTCAATTAATCTTCCTCTTTTTTAGTGCTTTCTCCTCCTTTAGTATCTCCCATAGACTAGTAATAGACATATAAATTGTAGAAGGGTCGGTACGGAACTGATCAGTGGATTTTTCATCGATGCATCCATTTTTCTTGAATATCTGTACCAATCCTACTTCAAATGCTCCTATATGATCAAAGTTCTCCTTCATTCTCCAATCTTGGTGATCAAAGAGGTAGTTAAGATTTTCTATTGCATTCGTAATACTCTGAAGTTCTCTTTCTATTTTCTTCATTCTCCTCTCCAAAGATATTAAACATCCAACACCTGGTGGTATCAATGCTATTGAATCATGTGATGAATGATCCAAAATACAATCTAATTCTTCATTTCAATTTCTTATGTAATTTCCATCAATAGGAATCATGGGATCCCAAGATAGTAAAACTTTTTTCCAACTTTCATATGCAACTTGAGATTAACTACAAAGTAAGAAAATTGTATAAGGATGCCCAAGTCCATATATTGGTCTATTCATGATAATACCCATAACATATTTGAAAATAATTGACCCTATATCAATTTTCCATTTGAATGCAATAGTTTAGAATGGCACATTCTTTTTTAACTCTACTAATCTTCATGGTAGGTAGTAGTTTTGCAGACATGAATAAATGTCATTGTTTTGAAATTGGGTTAAGCAGCAAAGTAGAGAAACTAACGTATCCCTCATCTCTTATTTCTAAATTATCATGTTCATCCATCAGAAAATTATATACTTCTTGCATCATATCTTTCGTCAGGATAAAATTTGTATAATGATAGATTGGAACATTTTTTATCATATACAAATCATTAATCCAAGCCAGAGTAAATGGTACAACCTTATCTCAAATGATGACAACTCCTAGGGTAATTCAATGTGGGTTAGCATAAAACTCTTTTACTACGAGTACTACAACTGCTGTGGTAGTGTAGCACAGAACTTCACAATGCTTTTGTACAATGATTTTCTCGATCTGTGAACTTAGATTATTAACTCTATGATTGACAAAGCCTCTCTCCTTAATGAGTTTCATCTTTGTGATGAATTTTTTTTATAATCTTTGTACGTCAAAACTGATAAACTTTCTTCTATTAAAAACTCCATATCGTGAAGTATTTCTGGAATTGGAAGTCATGGAATTCAAAATTAGGAAGTTTTTGGACGTTCAAGTCAGTTTTTAGGACTTTAAAAACACCTCTCATCGGTATTGTGAAGTGAAATCTCGCCATAGTCTGTCAAAACCGTTCAGCATGTGGAAAACGCTCAGGACGCCGTCGACACTCCCGATGGCGTGTCAGCGCCATGGTCCTTTAATCGGGCAACCTCGGCACTAGAGGCCAAATTGATGTCTGAAATTTTTTCGTTTAATTCGATTCCAAATTTTCCTCCAATACCAATACTTATCTTAATTTATGATATAAAAAATTATGTAGGATTTAAAAATATTATTATTTCCTAATACATAAACACATTTGTTAACAAAATAGTAATATATAAATATATAGTTTCATATGTGGGTTGCCTCCCACAAAGCGCTTGGTTTAAAATTATCACCCCGACATACCATTTGTTTAGTTGGGTTGACTTAACATTAAAACTTCTTTAAATTTGGGTATGTGACCTTCATAATAATGTTTCAATTGATGTCCATTAACTTTAAATATTTTTTTTAATTTTAGGATCCTTAATAACAACAGTTCCATAATGATAGACTTTAATTACTTTAAATGGCCATAACCATCTGAATTTTAATTTTCTTGGAAATAATCTCAATCTTATATTATATAATAGAACTTCTTGTCCAGGTTCAAACTTTTTATTAATAATCCTTTGAACATGCCATATTTTCATTTTCTCCTTATAGATTTTTGCATTATCATATGCCTCATTTTTTATCTCCTCAAGTTTATTGAGTTGCAGTAAAGTTTTCTCATCAGCATCTTTTAGATTAAAATTAAATTCCTTAATAGCCCAAAATGCTTTATGCTCCAATTCTACTGGTAAGTGGCATGTTTCTTTTTCCAAAAATAAGTCTATATGGGGACATTTTTATAGGAGTCTTATAAGCAGTTCTGTATGACCATAAAGCAGTATCCAATCCAGCAGACAAATCTAATTTATAAGGATTTACAGTTTTTTCTAAAAATTTTTTTTATTTCATGATTCGATATTTCTGCTAGACCACTAGTCTGAGGATGATAAGCAATAGAGAATCTATGTATAATATCATATTTCTTTATCAATTTCTCGATAATCTTACTTCTAAAATGGGATCCTCCATCTATAATAATTACTCTCGACATTCCATATCTTGTAAAAATGTTTTTATTGAAAAATTTAGAAACACTCTGAGCATCACATTTGGGTACAACAACAGCTTCAATCCATTTGGACATACAATCAATAATAAATAATATATATAAGTTTCCAAATGAAGTCATAAATGGTCCCATAAAATCTAATCTCCACACATCAAAAATTTTAATTTCCAATGTGTAATTTAGAGGCATTTAGTTTCTTCTAGAAATATTTCCTACTCGCCCTCATCGATCGGATGTCTTAATATATTCATTAACATCACTAAAAAGAGTAGGCCAATTAAATCTAGCTTATAAAATTTTATAAGCAGTTCTATTTCTTCCAAAATGTCCTCCAAATTCATAATCATGACATCTTTCAATTATTTGTTGAGTTTTTTCATAAGGCACACACCTTCTAATAATTAGATCTTTACATTGTTTATATAAATATGAGTCATCCCAAAAATAGAATTTTGAATCATATATAAATTTCTTTAATTGTTAATTCTTAGTATCTTGTGGAAGAATATCACTTACAATATAATTTACTATATCAGCATACCACGGTGTATCTATTTAATCAATATTATATAATTGTTCATCAGGGAAATTTTTTAAATTATCATTTGCAAAATTAGTTAATATTTCTTTTTCTAGTATAGATAAATGATCAGCTACTTGATTGTCTGTTGACCTCACTTTTGGTAGAGGTTTAATTTTTCCTCTTTAGTAGCCTAAGATCTAGCCATTAGACTTTCTTATTAACTATTCCTAGAAAACTAGAAAAGGAACCCTCACCATTAGAAATTTTAAACTCCCCTTTGCTCAACATGAAGCTCTACATATTGGTCCTAACCTCTAGCACTTAGTAGGTGTCGTTTATGAGGGAGCTCAAGGATAGTTCCAATAGGACTGCTTGACCTTAGGATTAACCCTGGGTGTTGATCTGGAGCTAGTTCACTCATTTACACTCACTATCATCAAAAATCATTCACAATCCTAAACTCAAATTGTTAACTTTGATCCCTTGATCTTTTGGGAGACTCATGTAGATGGTCCCCTAAACCCACTGGCCGAGACTGGGGTTTAGCTAAGAACATTACATAGATGACCCAAATGGGATTTCCATTGGTCCATAGCTCATATATTGTGGTTGCTAGCCCAATTCTACCAAAAAATCCAACTTGGCCTTTTGACCCCAAAATTACCTAGATACCCTTAGAGCCTTAAATTTGGCCAAAATTCCCAAATTCACCCAAAATATCCAAATTTGTTCAAAAATCATTTCAAACCATTTGAAAATACCCAAATTACCCAAAACTACCAAATAATTTCAAATTTACCAAAATACCCCAAAATGGCCAAAATTACAGAAATACCCTTGGCACCCCAAGCTTTCCCAAAACTTCAATGTCTCCAAAACCAATTTGGACCCTTCAATTGAACCAAATTTGGCCAATTTAAACATTTTGACCAAAACCCCCAAACTGCCTTTAAAGGCCCAACTTTCCCAAATTTACCCCAAATGTCCATCAATTTGGTCCTAAATTTCCCTCAATTTCAATTCTAAACTCAACTTCACCTTTCATAGGACCAATCTAAACCAAATCCAAGCTTAATTGGTTCATTCTTTGAGCTCAATTTTGATCAAGTCAAAACCCCAATTTTGGTCTTATGACTTAATCCCACCAAATTGAACCCCATGGCCTACTCAATTTGCCACAATTTATGTTGAAAGCTCTTCATGACAATCTTACACATCAAAATTCACCTTCAATTGGCCTTGTTGAAGCCTCAATTGCATTCAATTTTAACCCAAGTCCAAAAATCCCCAAATTTGCCTTAAATTGGCCATGTCCCCAAATTCCACCAAATTGATGGCCCTAACCCCAAATATGACACTCAATTTATTTTGAAAACTCTTCATGATGTTCCTATAGACCATTCTCAACAATAAAGTTGGACTTAGCCCAACCTTAGCCCAACATAGACCCAAGTCTAGCCCAACATACCCAAATTGACCAAAATCCCAAAATTCTTCAAAAGGATTGACCTAAACCTCAAATTGGCACCCAATTAATGTTTTAAATCTTTCATGACATCCTCCTTGACCATTTGGACCCATCAATTGAGCCTTGAACCCATTCTAGCCCAACCTAGACCCAAACTAGCTTAAAGATCCCTAATTTGACAAAAATCCCAAATCTCACTAAATTGAGCCTCCATACCAATTAAAAATAACTCCAATCCTTTTCTAAACACTTTATGACAATCATTTACACAATATGGCTCAATCATTTGGCTTTAACCCTAACCCACACTCAAGTTAGCCCAACATAGACCCATGTGAGCCAAAATTGAACCCATGACCGAACTAAACTAAATTGACCCAAATGCAACCAAATCAACTTCACCACAACCACCAAGTGAACCCTAGGAACCACCTTAGATCCACATAGCCTACCCTAGTGGAGCCATGGATCCCAAAAATTAGGGGATCTCCTTTCGTAAATGCTTAAACCACTTGGATACTTGCCAAAATTGCTCACCCATCTTAATTTCTCCCACTTGATGGCCTGAACCACTTGTCACTAGCTCACCTGACCACTGGCCAGCCTAGTCACCGAAGGAGCCAAACCCGAGAGCCACCCCAAGCGAATTCTAACCCAATTCCACTCATCCAAGCTTGCAATCCCCAATTGGCTAACTGTTCCATTCAACCCTCCATATAAGCACTTCATTACACCCCCCAGGCCCCCTGAGCCACCCTCTCAGGCCATGGCTATAAAAGCCACCTGTCATGGCCAAGAGAGGGTGCTGAAGTTTTTTTTAAAAGGAAGCCTGTCAAATTGCTCCCAAGCCTTCCCTCAGCAACCCTAAGCTCAACCCCGCCCTCCTTAAGCATTGATTCCGACCACAAGCTCAATTTGGCCATTGAAAAATAGGGCATTTCTCGGCCATCGCTCGAAACCTCACCAATCTTCAAATTGAGGCACCCATAAGCTTCCCTAGACAAAACAAGTAAGCTTCCCACAAAAATCCCACTGCCGGGCATCCTAACCTAGCTCAATACCAAGACCGCACCACCCCTTGAAGGAACTCCTACTCAGGTCTAGCCTTGGAATAAATTGATATATCCAGCAGGTTCATCAGACCCTACTCAAGCTCTCACAAGCACCTGATTGAGGCCAAACCTCTCAGGCAAAGGTATTGATTTTCTTCTCCCAATTTTAAGCTCGGTTTGGAACATTGTGAAATAGATCTCCATTTCATGCATGATAATCCGTATGGATGTGTTCTCCTGGGTTAGATGAAGGTTTAGGAGAAAACTGTGAATGATTTAGTGGAGTATTTAGGGAGATATTAACAGTAGAGGATGTGTGGTGCTAGTCTCATACCAATTGGGGACGAAGGACAAAGAGTGTCTGCTGGCGCATGTAATGGATGGACGACCTTGATACAGTCATACGAGCAGACAGGACATTAATGCACTGCCACATTGCTGCTTGGTCAGATGGCGACGCCGAATTAGAACCCACCACATAGAGCTTCGGAGCGTCGTAGGATGATGCGGCGGCTAACTAATTTAAGTGGGAAAATAAGGCCCTTTTTATTTATTTAATTCAGTTGACTTTAAAAATTAATATCTTGGTGTAGAAAAATCACAAAAATAAAATAAAAATATCTTAGTGCTCAGTGAACAAAGGAGAACAATGTGGAAATGGTTTGAAGTTTATTTGATGCATATTTTATTTTAAACTAATTAAAGATTATTTTGAGTATTTTCATTCTCCATGCATTCAAATATTTCACCATGGCATGTTATTTGGGTCACTTGTAGCCTTTGTCATGGGGGATCTCCCTTGATTTTGCCCAAGTCAGAGGAGACCCCTATGAGGAGATATGTATTTTTCAAGTTTATGCATCTGATTTGAAAAATTATTTAAATAATTTGCATGTTGCTTAAAAAAATCTAAGAAAACCTTTTTAGGTTCACTGTGACCGGAGAACCCTAGGAAAAATTTGTCGTGAGCTAAGTCATTAAGAACACACCTAATTTTCATAAAACCTTAAATATAAAGGAAATTAATTTGCAAAACATAAACATCTAAATGGCTTGATTTTAATTCTCCACTATAATTTAAAGTTCAGAGGACTCATAAAAAATTCAAAACATTTGAAGTTCATTTGATAACACAATTTGATTTTCTAAATTAAATGGAAATTTAACACTTAAAATAATCATAATAATTAAAATACAATTAAAGAATTTATGAAATTGGTTTTGAGAGCTCTCTGTGATCAGAGGAATTTTCTAAAAATAAAATTGAAATTAAAATAAAAATTTCATTTTATAAGCATATTTTAAATATTTAAATAACAAATAATAATAATAATCATAAAATTTATAAAGTTCATGGAAAGGTTCTAAATTATTTTCTAAGTACTTAGGAGCAACTAAAATATTTTTCCTAATTTTCTAAGTGAAGATATTGAATTTTAAAGCTTAAAATGATTTTTAAAGGCTAAAAAAGGATTTTCCTTAATTTCTCACTAAAATAATTCTAATAATTCAAATAAAAATTATAAAAATATGAAATTTATTTTTCTAGGTATTTTGGCCTTAGAGAAATTTAATAAAAATATAAAACATAATTTTACACATTTAAAATATTTAATAATTAATTAATACTTCATAACTTAAAATAATTCTAATAATTCAAATAAAACTCAATAAATCATGAAATTTTGTCTATGTGGTTCTTTGGTCAAGGTCTACATCCAGTAAAAATTTCAAGTGATTAGGCTTTGCGTTGGCCAAGTTATTGAATTTTTCTTGAAAAATCTTATTTTTAAATGTGAATGATTATATAAATTAAATTAAATTTTAAAAAATCACATTTTCTCCTCTGACTTCCTAATTGGCCCATGAGTGAGGTAGGATAAAAATCTCAAAGTCATTTAAACAAAATTTGATGAATTATAAACTGATAGAGCCTTAGGGACAACAGTTTAATTTTGGAAATTTAGTCTTAATTAACATTTAGGCTTAATTCCAAGAAAGGGAAATTGTCGGCTGACAACGACTTTATATATGCTTAAAAATATAAGTATTTAATATTGCTGCTAAAAGATTTAATTCCTCGTGACTTTATATATGCTTAAAAATACAAGTATTTAATACTGCTGCTAGAAGATTTAATTCCTCAGCAATTGCACCAAAACTTAATAACAGTTATAGATTCGGATATGGATGTAATAAATATTCAATAATTGTAAAGTCATACTTATCAACGCAAGTATACGTATCGCTCAAGTAATATATGTATAAAATATTCAATAATTATAAAGTCACACTTATCAATGTAAGTATACGTATCACTCAATAAGTCACACTTATTAACGCAAGTATACGTCTCACTCAAGTAATATAGGGCTCTAATGGAGTCCTGGATATTGATCCCATAGAGAGTAATATTAGAACTACGAACTAAGGTTTTAGAAAAGCAATACTCAATCGCAACAATGGAATTCAATTTGTTTATCTGTCACTAATAGGCAATTGAAATAAATATGTAATTTTAATAACTCTTAAATAACTAATTATACTAATGAAGTTTTTAATGTGATATTCAATATATGAGAAATCATCCTTGTCCTTGTCAAGAAATTATAGTGAATGGATAAAGTGAATCAATTCAATTTGTATTGTGCCAAATAGGAGCATATCTATTCTTTACCCTTTGATCCAGGCATAAATAACATTGACTAATCCTACACTTATTTGCTGAATCTGCGGCTAGGCTGGGAGGATATCGGCTCTCACTTTGGAGCTCCCACATTCCCCTCACCAGAGGGCTGTTAATCTACTCTTCAGCACCCAAACGATAGGACCGAATTGGGGATTTTAGTCTGTAACTCTAAAATCTCCAATTCTATTCCCAATAATTTTATTTCCCTATTTATTTACACCCAACTTCCAAGGGCTTTGACCTCCCTGAATCTTGGATGCAATCTTCAGTTTAGTTGTAAAACTCAACATATTTTAACAAATCAATTGGCCACATTGAAAGTAAATTAAAATTGAAGTGAAAAGATCATCACAATTTCTTTAACATTTTCATGGCTTCACCAATTCAAATCACCATTGCAAATCTCAAGACAAGGAGAAAGACAGAGAAAACTACTCAGATCTCATGGGAAAAACACAAAAAATCTCAAGACAAGGAGAAAGACAAAGAAAACTACTCATATCTCATGGGGAAAACACAACAAATTCTCAAGAAAAAAAGAAAGATAAAAAAACTACTCAAATTTCATGGGGAAAACACAACAAAACTCAGAATTCATATATAAAGTCAAAGTCATACAAACTACAACAATAAATAAACTTATCTCTAATTTCTCCCCAAGAAAACTCATAAAAGTGAAGTCATACAAACTACAACAAGTAAATAACACTTATCTCTAATTTCTCCCCAAGCAAACTCTAAGTCATACAAACTATAACAAGTAAATAACTTATCTCTAAATTTCTCCCCAAGAACACTCCTCGAAGTTCTCTGAATCTCTTCCTTTATTTACAGCACAGAGAATTCCTCTTTGAAGCAGAAAGGAGGAAGAAATCTCTCACTTTCCCTCCACTCTTACAATCTCTCAAAGAATTCCTCACAATGTTACACTCTACTGGAAATTCTATACACTAATGGTAACCTCCAAGGCCTCTAGCACTCTTCTATTTTTGGCCAAAGGCTCTCTACACACTACTGGAACTCTTGGATGATGTTCTAACCTTCCAACTCCAAGAACTCTCCTTCCATTTTCGGCCAAAATCTTCTTTTAAATTTGTGGATGAGTTTTCCCAAGAGTTGCCTAAGCACCCCTGCAAAATTCATCCTCATCCAATGCTTTGTTGGACATAACTGTCGAGCTCCCCGTCGGCAGCCTCGAGGGAGACGTCGGTAGGCCTTCTAAGTGAATTAATTTTGGAATCTCGGGAAAAGTCTGTCGTCAGTGCCCTTGGGCTTACCATCGATGCCCTAGTTCAAATCTTCACATTTTGGTCATTTTCGCTCCAAATTCTCTTCTTTTTGCATCTTTTTGCTCCAATGACCCAAATACATCATTCCTGCAACAAAACATCAAAAATACCTTTCTTTAAAGTGTAATATCATAAAAGATAGTGTAAAATAGGTATGAAAATCTCAACATATTTTCCTTTGGTCAAAATCCCCCAAACGTAACTATTACTTGTCCTCAAGTAATTTTAGTACTACATAAAAGTTATGACCTATTGTAGTAAAGTTTTATTTCAGAAATACTATAAGTTTGATTTAGATAAATGCCATAGTGAGATTTTTAGAAAAAAAAAATTCAAGTAATTAAATTAACTCTGTAGCTACAAGATTTATCTAGTCATCAAGTTTGAGAATTCTAGTCTTCTATTTATTTCAAGAATGACTATATGTTGCAATATTAAGTCACTTAGAATATCCAAAGGATATGAATTTCATGAGAACACTACTAATAAAAGAATTAATCTATAAATATAAGTTCAGGAATGTATTTAGGTTTTCTCTTTAGGTAGGTCCAGTGAAGGCCAATTTTGATTAGGCATATCCTCAAGCTTCTCCATACTTCCCATAATTTTTTTTCTTTATTTTCTCTTTTTCATTTGGATTGCTTTCAATCCTATATTTTTTTTTCTTTTCAGGGATTGTTGTCATACCTTTATTTTTCCTTTTTCAAGTGAGGATTACTATATCTGGATAGCCTTTAATGATTTTGAACATCACCTTTCTTTCCCTAAATTTGAAACTCAAAGCATTCCTTTACCTTATAAACATTTCATAGTTTTTATTTTCAAGTGAGGATTACTATATCTGGATAGCCTTTAATGATTTTGAACTTCACTTTTCTTTTCCTAAATTTGAAACTCAAAACATTTCATTATCTTATAAATATTTCATAGCTTTTACATCATTGAGCCTCAATCTTTTCTTCTCAAATGAACTAAATTTGAAACTCAAAGCATTCCTTTACCTTATAAATATTCATAGTTTTTACATCATTGAGATTGAAACTCAAAGCATTCCTTTACCTTATAAATATTTCATAGCTTTCACATCATTGAATCCCAAAACTAAAAGCATTCCCTTACCTTATAAATATTTCATAGCCTTTACATCGTTGAGCCCCAATCTTTTCTTCTCAAATGAATTTTCAGATTCTTAATACTTCAAAATATAATTTCCTTTACTTTAAATAGTTAATTATAATCTTATTCTCTTATATTAAATATCTTAAGTTACAAAATTAATTTTCATTACAAAAATTTTTCTTTAAATCTACCATAATATTTAAATAGCTACAAAATATAGTTACCTGAATAAAATTCACTACATAAAATCATATAAATAATTTTTGAAAATAATTAAATTGAGGACATCTAATAGTTAATCCTTTTCTTCCATCTCCCAAACTTAAATTTTTCAATATAAAATGATACAGGTGGAAAGAAAAACTCTAAATATAAATCATACCTCAGTATTTTATGTATTTTCATCATTCTGAAATTTTTGCAGTCCTTCTCAAAATTTCTACTTCATCTGGTCTGTAATATTAGGAGCTTTATACATATATAAATCATTAGAAAAATTACTTGGTAATGAAATTTTAAAACAAGTACAAAATGAAAACATTAAACAAACACAATAATTCATTAACACAACCACAATACTAAACAAAACAATTACACTTAAAATGCAAAATAAAAATCACATTACAATTCACAAAGTACTAATCAACATCCATTGTACTACACATGCAATCTTTAACTACCGCACTAACTTTATAATAAAAATTAAAAACCATCTGATTACAACATAACAATAAGAATGAAAGTTCAAATACACACAAACATCCATTTAAATTAAAAAAGATCACACAAATAAAAGTACAAGTACAAGAACATCAATTACTATCAGATATTAAAATCTCAAACTATGACTTTGTCTCCTTGATCAGCAGGTGGATTGGGCAGATATTGAGTATATCGAGGGCACTCAGAAAATGTAACATCAGGCCCACCTCTGTAGTGTCGGGCCTGAGCTTCGTAGTAAGCTACCTCAAAATTTGAATGACTCTGAAGGTACACATTATCATAATCATGTTGACGTTATAAACCTCTGATCCTTTCATTTATTAATTCTATGCTATTTCGTGCAAGGTCAACTCATTCATCAAATCAGTTAGAGTAGGGCAACTAGAAGGTGGAGGGTCATAACTTGTAGAGGGGACATCTCTACTAGTAGAAGGTTCTTAACCACTACTTCCAGTTCTCCATTTCTCATGGGATTCATAAGTTTTTAAATTAGCTTTACTAATGGGTTTCATAGATACTCCCAATTCTCCATTTTTCATGGGATTCATATGTCTTCAAATTAGCTTTACTAATGGGTTTCATAGGGTCAAGTTCTCCATTTCTCATGGGATTCATAAGTTCTTAAATTGGCCTTACTAATGGGTTTCATAGGGTAAGCTCATTCCTCATCACCTCCAACTTTCACTCCATAAAGTTGGCAAAGTGCATATATAAGGCTAGGATGTCCTAGACCTCCACTTGTTTCACTCCTTGTCGTAGTCAATATATTCTTAAAAATAACCTCCCCACATTTATATTTCTGTTATTCTGAATACAGAAATTTAAAATAGCTCTATCTCAAGTTACCTCACTATGGTGATAAGTCTGTAATGGAGTAGAGGAAATAAAATAGTGCCACGCCTTAGAGGTGGCATTCAGCATGGAAGCAGAAAAAATTATCGTTTTCGTTGCTTAATCTTCCACGTTCCTTTCCCATCAGTGAGAAAGTTGATCACATCATTCAGGGGGATTCCATCGTACTAAAGGATTCATAATGACAGCTATAAGAGTCTGGGACTTCGTAAAAGGTGTTTGCTTTATCTTCCATGTTCCTTTCCCATCAGTGAGAAAGTTGATCACATTATTGAGGGGGCCTGTTCTCGCTGTTTTATCTTCCATGTTCCTTTCCCATCAGTGAGAAAGTTGATCACATCATTAAGGGGGCCTTCAATACTGAAGGATTCATAATGGCAGCTATAAGAGTCTTCAGTAGTACTGAAGGATCCATAGTCTGGGACTTCGTAAAAGGTGTTAATGCGGGTGGCATTAAATTCAACAGGAAATCCCCGCACTTGAATGATTCCATCTTCAGAATAGAATACGTTGACATAGAATTCTTTCACAATATTTGCAGCGGCCTTATTGGTGGTGTAACAAAAGTTTTCCCACCTCCGCTCGGTAATAACTCGTTCAATTTCTCCACCCAAACTCTCGAAAACTCGATCATGTATACATTTCTTTCCTTCAAATACAGAAGTAAATCTTGATTGAGCCTTCATATTGACGAAGCGAGACTCATCGAACTCAAGTCGTCTCTTTTGTCGTGGAGTCATTTCAATCTAATCACAATTATAAAAAATTCCAAAATGTACTTCAAATATGCAAATAATGGCTTCCAAAAGTAATTTTAAGAGTTCAACACTAAGTTTTATGAATTTCTTCCCAATATTTTCTTCACATTCTCAAATTTTTTGGACCTCCTTAATGTGAAAGAAATACATGGTGAAAATGAAATGATTTTAGTTTGGAGTGAAGCTCTTACTAGGAGATGATCAAATCTGGTGTCTAAACGCCTTGAAATCGCCTCCCAATCCAAGATCTCTCAAGCCCTAGGTCAAAAATTGTGTTTTTCATGGTTGACTGGTCAAAATTACGATTAAAGGTGTTTTTTTGTGAGCTCGCCGTCGACGGGGTTGAGTTGACTGGTCAAAATTGTGGTTAAAGTTGTTTTTTTTTAATCTCACCGTCGGTGGGGTATTCGGCGCCCTCGGCACGCTCTATTGAAATTATATCCCTAGTATCGGGAAAAGTCTGTCGTCGGCGGCGTCAAGGGCGCGGTCGGCGGGCTCTATTGATTTGGTTCAATTTCTGGATTTTTGCAATTTCGATCAATTTCAAGCCTCAACGACATCCATTCAATCATTATAGACATAATTTTAAGTGATTAAATGATGTACTTATCATAATCAAACTTTCACAACAGAAAACATCAAATTTATATATAAATTCCAAGAGTTACAATTTACATTACATAAAAAACCTAAGTTTGGTATTTTCTCAACCTCAATACATTAATTCAACATCGCAATCCGAACCACAACACTCAAAATGCTGAAAACAAAACATGCTATGCTTAGTCTCAACTATACAGAGATCTAAAAGCATAATTCCAAAACAAAGCAAATGCAAAGTTCAAATCAAAATACATAGATAGATAGACAGGTAGTAATATAAATCTTTTATTTTTCAGATTCAGTGCTAGATTCTCCTCTGAGATCACCCTTTGATTGCATATGAATGAAGAGGTTATAAAAGTGGGTATGGAAATTCTTCAGTAGAATCCTCTTCTATCAATTTCATCCTCCTCATCAGTCGTATCTTAAATGTCCAGTGTGAGAAAAATATTCTTTCATCCTCTAGTCTATATGATCAAAGAAGTCAGAGATATTATTGATTGCATTCATGACATTTTGTACCTCCTTCTCCAATTTCTTGATTCTGCGCAGGATCACCAAAGTCTTGTCAGGAACTAAGGGTTGAATCGGCAGTGAATTCTGAGATGCCTAATCTATCATAATAATCATGTCATTTTCATCTTCAAAAGCTAGGAATCTCTCAGTTGGGTCCAAAGGCTTCCAAGGTAGAAGTACCTTTTCCGTATTTTCATAAGATACTTGGAACTGACTACAAAGTGAGAAAATTGTGAAAGGGTGTCCTAGCCCATAAGTTGATTCATGAACAATCAGGCCCAAAATCGACTTAACAATTATTAATCCAATATCGATCGGCAGTCTCATTTGGATGCAGTAATTAAGAATAACACTTTCTTTAGAAACTTTACTAATCTTCATTGTCGGTAACAATTTCGTAGAAATGAAGAAGTGTCAGTGTTTTGAAATGGGATTTAGGAGTGTCGCAGAAAAAACTAACATACCTATTTTCTCTCATTTCCCAGTCTTTAGTTTTGTCCGTTAAATACTGGTAAATCTCATTCATCTGGTTTCTTGTTGGGACAAAGTTTGAATAATGGCAGACAGAAATGTTCTTGATCATGTATAATTCATTGATCCATGCAGGAGTGAAATTTATCCATCTACCACGCACATAAACGACTCCCTGGTTGATTCCATGCAAATTTGCATAAAATTCCTTTACCATATGAACAACCACGGTGGCGGTAGTATAGCACAGCACTTCCCATCTTTGCCGCACTTTCATTTCTTCAATTCCCGTAGAGAGATTATTCAATCCGCGATTTATGAATCCCCGTTCCTTGATCAATCTTTTCTCTATCAGTACCTTGTTGAAGATTCGTTGCGCTTCGCACTAATAAACTTTCTCCAATTAAACACTCACATTCTGGTATTATCAGGGGAATTAGACGCCATAGGAATGAATTCGGTGGAGTTTCACTTCATTTTTAAGGGAAATATGAACTTAGGAATCGAATTTGGGAGTTTAAAAGGGGTGATTCCTGCCCACAAATCGCCATTCAAACTCAAGAAACCGCCATCTTGCCGGTCTCACCATCGGCAGGATCAAGGGCCCCGTCGGCGAGCCTTCTGTAATTAATTGTCTGGACTCTCGGGAAAAACCCTTCGTCGGTGGCATCGAGGGGGCCGTCGGCGCCCAAGGAAAAAATTGCACAGTTTCGCTCTGGTCCAAATGCGTTCCAATTTTTCTCTATGGATCCAATTTTTATGATGATTCAAGGGGTAAATAAGAGTTAGTATAGCTCAATACTACCACAAACTAATAATAATTTTAAATAAAAACTACTATAATTGTAGTAAAAATAAAGATAATTATGGGATGCCTCCCCATAAAGTGCTTGGTTTAACGCGGTCAGCCCGAACTATTCATGTGTTATTCAGGTTGATCGATCATTAAAACCTCTTTAAAATTTTGTCTTTTACCCTCAAAATACGTTTTTAATCTGTATCCATTTACTTTAGATCTATTTTCAGTCTTCTGATTTTCAATCTCAAAAGCTCCGTAAGTATAAAATTGAGTCATAGTAAAGAGTCCTAACCAACGAGATTTCAATTTCCCAAGAAAATAACTTCAGCCTAGTATTATAAAGCAAAACTTCTTGTCCTAGTTCAAAGTTCTTCTGGTTAATCTTTTGATCATGCCATAACTTTATTTTTTCCTTATAAATTCTATCGTTATCATAAGATTCATTTCTTAATTCTTTTAAATCATTTAATTGTAACAATCTCTTCTCACCAACATCTTTCAAATTATAATTGAATTCCTTAATCGCCCAACAGGCTTTATGCTCCAATTCTACTGGTAAGTGACAAGTCTTTCCAAAAATCATTGTCGGCACTATTTTTAGTGTGGGGTTTGCCCGTAAGAAGCTGTCGGTCACAGGAATTGAAATCCCGTTGCCCGCTTCGGAAGGACGTTAAAAAAGTTGGGTTTTGAAAAAGATGAGTCAAACTGACTCCATAATTTTCATAGTTTAGATGAAAGAGCACTTTATCTCAAATCCTGTANTGAATAAATCTCCCTCCCGAATCATATATGTGATTCGAAGAGGAGAGGAATCGAATAAGAAGGGACATACGTCAATGCGGCAAACAAGAGAAAACACAAAACGTGGAGCGCCTACGTGCGATAAACCTCGCAAAGATAGGTTAAGTGTGTCCGCCCAAACAAGGTCAGGCGAAAGCACCTTAAACCAATATCCGCGAAAGAAAACCTTCGTAGACTACCCATAACCAGAGATTCAGGTGTAGGTGTCTGTTCTGGGGTCAAGAGCACTCCCAAGGGGACGTATCCCACTTGGTTAATTACATCTTGGAGGTACCCAAGAATACTCTCGATAAAAGGAGTTTTGCTTCGATTATCGTGAACCCGGGGCAATAAGTACTCAAAGGAAGGTTATTCCATGTGGGAACAGTCCCGATGCTTCAAAGCTCACGCTAAGCCATCGGGCAGAGAGTGAGTCTCTCACATCCCGAATGGGTAGCGGCTCATCGACACACGGGGCCCACGGAATAACCTAAATCATCTTGACGAGGATATCAAAACACGTCAAAGCACGTCCGGGCCATAAGAGCAGAGGACAAATCGTCATATCCCAAATGGGCGGCAGCTCATCGGTATTGAGCTGTCAAAATGATATCAATGAATTCAAGGAGAGACATGGCTCAAAAGGGGCTCAACAAAAAGGAATGTAGAGTGATCCTAAAAGGTAGAGGTAACTGGGTCGGGGACCAGGACCCGTCTCACCACAGGCTACTAGGACTCTAAGTCTACCTGGTCGTGAAGTTAGTCGACCCAACACGTCCTGAGATCCCCAGCCAGCAATCCGTGAATTGCGTCGTCCACGGGAACCTCGGTAGCCCTAGGGTCAAAGGAAAGAAACTCTATCCTATGACTAAAAGCTGGAGCTCCAAGAGAAGGGACTTATACCTGCCAAAGTGGCAAGGATGCCTCAGGAAGGAAAAGAAAATGGAGGTTCAGCTATAAAGCTGGAAACGCTCCAAACAAAAGGACTTACACCCTGTCTGGGTCAGGGAGCCTTCTTACACCACAGGCGCACTAGACAACCACCTACAAAGAGGTATGTTGGGCAAGTCAGGTTGGAGAAGCACGGGGACTCCTCCTCGGGACATGCAAATATGATGCAGTTATCTAGAGCGGTCCTTAAGAATTGTGGAGGTCCTATTAATATAAGCAGGAAAGTACATGTGAAAGTTTTTAAATCCTGAATATTTTAATCCTAAATTTTAATTATCTTGAATATTTTATTTAGGATTTTGTAGAAAATTTTTAATTTTTGGGTCCTTAATGAGTCTAGATTATATCGTGAAATCCCATATCACATAAAGAAACAAGGAAAACACATGCAAGTGCAGACATGCAATATGATGCAAAAAAGCAAAAAAAAAGCAAGTCAAATCAAAATAATTAACAGGTCAGCGTCGCTGGGTCGGCAACATATCCTAGAAAAGAAAAAGGCGGTCGGACTCCGCATATACATGTCCGGTCCTAATTCTATACATCAATATAAAATGCAGAATTAAGATACGGGGCACGAGCATCAGCTCCTGGTCCCCTTCACGTGGTTCCCGCGCCAAACGTCTCGGAACCCGTGCTCGTATCTTAATTCTGCTACAGGACTCTCCTAGACTCTAAAAAGTATAAATGAAAATAAAAGACTCAATCCTGCATGAAAATAAGTGTCAGCGGGAAATCTCACGTGCAAATAACGTATTATGAGCCATGCCTTAAAAGTGGGGGAGCTAATAGCACCTGCAAGCAAAAATGGTCAGNAATTGATTATGACAAGGTTCTCTCCACGACGGTAAAGTATACATCGATCCATCTTCTCTTAACGCAACTTGTACAATATGGTATGGTTTTGGAGCATCTTAATGTGAATATTACATTACTACATGGGAAATTATAATAGAAGATTTTTATTTTCCAACCACTTAGATGGAGCCTCAAAAGACTTTATTTGTTGCAGACTAGATAAGTCTTTACATGGGTTGAAGCAGTAACCATTATAGTGGTATAAGAAATTTGATCACTTATGTTTTCATCCTTTTTTCTCTTTTTTTTTTAAAGGACTTGTCAGTTTGTTTATTGTACGAATAAATCTCTCTTCTAGATCATATAAATGATCAGGAGAATAGAAAAACCATAAAAGATTGACATACAATAAAGATGAACAATAAGAGAAAGAATGTTATGAACTTGCATATAATAAACCTCGCAAGGATAGAACAAGTATATCCGCCCAAACAAGATTGAATGAAAGCACCTTGGACCAATATTCTCGAAAGAGTATCTACACAGACTACTCAAAACCAGAGATTCATGTGTGCTTGCCTATTCTAGGGTCTAGAGTGCTTCCAAGAGACTTATCCCACTTAGTTAATTTCATATGGGTTGCCCAAGAATATTTTAAATCAAAAGGAGTTTTGCTTACATTAGTTGTGACGACTAGCATGGGACTATCAAAGGATGGTTTTCTCACAGGAGGGTGCGATGCTTTCAAAGCTCTAACTAGGCCATGGGACAGACGATGAATCTCTCACGGTCCCTACGTGGGTAGCAAATTTATCAACATAAGAAACCTGTGAAATAATGGAATCATCCTGATGGGGAATACCAATACATTAAAACACATTTAGACCATAGGGGCAGAGGACAAATCACCATTATTGGTGTTATTTTTTGTTTTCACGAGTGTAGTGTGTCCATCTGCATGATTCAAGATGTTCTACGGCTCATTTGTAGCTTTCAGTAGCTCAAGATACCCACCTGGGACTCTCTATCACTTGTTTGGAGCAAGGAGCCAGAGTTAGCGGTGATTTAGACTTACATAGGAGAACCTATCATCAAAGGAGATCATTTGAAGACACAAGAGATATTTGATACTTATGCTAGTGTTTAAAAGTCACCGCATGTTCTTTTGGAGCCTCTTGTGACCAAAGGAATTTAAGGAGTCCTCCTTCGCACGTTACGAGAAAATTAGGGTTCGAGACACCCTACCCGTGCCATGGCTTAGGACGACTGTTGCAACCAATTTTTTCAATGAAAGGTTGATAAAATGCTCAATTATAAAGTTATAAGATCACATTTCACTCATATGGAGTCTATTGTAGCTTACAGATCAAGAAAATCCTCCATTCAGCACTCTCACAAAAAATATGGGTTTCAGGGCTAGACCATGCTCAGGCGCCGGCCCCAGGCGCTTAAGCACCAAAAATGCCTTCCCGAAAATATAAAACAAAACTCTAGAAGTTTGTCACTAGTTTCTCGTGCTTGGACGCTATACTGCGTGCCTCTAATCCCGGGTGCCTAGGTGCCCTAAAACAACAAAAATAGCTCTTTCCCGAGAGCCAAAAAGCTAGGCGCCGCTTGGGTGGCACCCGGGTGCCAGATCTAGTGCCTCGTTGCTAGACCTGGTGCTTAGGTGCTAGGACCCTGACAAGTTGGTGCATATGCAATAAGAACTAAGCATCGGTCACTTCCCAGGTCACAAAAAATAGTCATTTCGGCGCCCGTTTTGACCTCTGAGGCAGCTGAAATGTTAGGGTAGTGATAATGAGCCTTGGGATAGGAAAAGATGATATAAAGTAACCATTTTAACCCTACTTTAGAAGAATTATAGGGGTTTTATCTAAGGCTTTTCAGTGAATTGGAGGGACGTACTGGCTTAAACTAGGGGAAAACCTCACTTCCTCTCTCTCGTTCTCTCTAAATTTTCTCTCTAGCTTTGGCTATCTCGCTCTAGTCTGAACCTTTCCCTCGAGCGGTCTCCACTGCATTTTCTTCTTCGGGGTGAGCAAAGGAGAGGAGTAGCATGACCATTTTTTGGGAGACCGAAGGAGTTCTCGGGAGGTGCTTGGGGGAAGCTACCGTGGAAAGCTGTTGGGAGAGCTTGGAAAGCTAAGTGAGTTGGTCTCCCTCATTCTTCTTCCCCTCCTTCAACTTTTCCTTCCTCATCTCCTTCATCCTCCAACACCATGTGCGGAGTTCTTTGTGAGGAGAGCTTCATCCTAACTTGGGGAAGGATTGACGAAGGATCATTGGAGCACCATTGAGCACCGTCGAGTACCTGGGCTTCTCTCCTATAGATAGGAGAGCTTCCTCCTACTTGAAGACAAATGTCCACAACTATCCTGATGGTGAGAACCTCACAACCCTTATGCATTTTCCTTTTTAGTTAGCCCTAGGTTAGTCTAGGTTTTTCATTTTGGGTTTGACCGCTAATATACCTAAAATATATAGTCTTTATGTACACATTTTTATACCTATTTTTGAGATATTACACTTTAATGAAAGATATTTATGTATTTTTCTTTCAGTTACAATCAAATGGATGAAAAATGGTGAAAGGAGTGAAAAAGAATCAAATTTGGAGAAAACATAAAAAAGGTGTGCAAAAGAACTGTGGCACCTAAGAGCCGAAAACTAGCACTTAAAACCGAGAAGGCCATGTCTAAGCGCCAATTACCTTGCACTTAAATGCAAGAAGTAGTTACTTGATGATTAAATAAATTTGGATAAATTTTTGAAGAGGTGTTTGAAGCAACCCTAGGTGAAAACGTGGGAAATAGTTAATGGACACAAAAATACATTCAATTGGCTTTTGAAAGGAGGAAACTCTTGGAAGATTCATTGAATGTGGACACATTTTGAAGAGACACCAAGACACCTTCTAAAAAATTATAAAAGGACTTAGATTGATTTGAAGAGAAGCCGCCGCCCCCCCTTTAGACACCGCTGACACCTCTCTCTCTTAGATTAATTAGAATACTTTTAGAGAGAAGAAGAAGAAGAGAGGAGTTGTAGTGTGCGAGTAGAGAGTATTATAAGAGAAAGGAAGAGAAGAGATTCAAAGGAACTTTAAGAGTTTGGTGGAGAGGATTTGAGATAAGTTTTTATCTTTGTGACTACTTTGTGACTACATTTGGTTTTAATTTAGACTTATTGTTTGTTTGCATGATTTCTAATTTCGAACTTAAGTGTGGTTGTGTTTTTTCCATTAATTCTGAGTAGTTTTCTTTATCTTTTGCCTTAAAATGATAAGTGATTAAGTATTAGATGAAAGTTGTGTGAAGTATTAATCTTTAATGTTGGAATAAGTTGTGATGATTTTAAACATTCTACTTCATTTACTTCTTTATTTATCTAATTAAGATGTTCATATTTATTGTGAGAATATGTAAGATCCGAGATGATATTATCTCAGCCAACTAATGGTAAACATCACATGAGATTGTATGAATGACAATGTAAATGATATGATTGAGTGCAAATAAATAGAGAAATAAAATTTGAAGGGTGTAGAATTAGAGGACATTAGAGTGACAGACTAAAACCCTCAATTTGGTTTATAGTTTTAGGTTTTGATACAAGATTTTAGCCCCCAGGTGGAGGGAGAAGAGAAAACTCTATAGTGAGAGCTAGTATCTTCCCTGCCTAACCCATCTTCAAGACTATTTAAATTTAAATTTGTTAATGTTCTTTATAACATCTTTAGTATGGGTAAAGAATGTTATTTCTTCTATTTGACACAACATAATTTGGATACTTCCACAACAGAATTCCTATACTGGTTACTGATTTATGATAAGAAAAAATATATTTCATTTATATTTNCCCAGGTGGAGGGAGAAGAGAAAACTCTATAGTGAGAGCGAGTATCTTCCCTACCTAACCCATCTTCAAGACTATTTAAAATTTAAATTTGTTAATGTTCTTTATAGCATCTCTAGTATGGGTAAAGAATGTTATTGCTCCTATTTGACACAACATAATTTTGATACTTCCACAACAGAATTCCTATACTGGTTACTGATTTATGATAAGAAAAAATATATTTCATTTATATTTCCTTCATCTTACAAATATCTAGTTAAGTTTAGTTAGTTGTTTGCTTTTCTTTCAATTATTAAAAATTATAAAAAGAATCAAACATTTGTTCATATTATAACATCTATAGTTTGAGTAAGAATATTTTGCAAAGTAGAATTTGCTATCTAATTTCTTCTGATTTTAGTTGCATCTTGTATTTTTTCCCTGTGGGTTTGATATTTGGGGCTGAATCAAAAAGTCCTATATTACTTGATAACGATGCATATACTTGTGTAGTATCTCATATTTAAATATAATAATTGTATTCTTATTTGCTTCAAAGTTAAATTTTTGCCTAGCTATTGNGTAGTTTGAGTACGAATATTTTGCAAAGTAGAATTTGTTATCTAATTTCTTCTGATCTTAGTTGCATCTTGTGTTTTTTCCCTGTGGGTTTGATATTTGGGGCTTACTCAAAAAGTCCTATATTACTTGATAACGATGCATATACTTCCGTAGTATTTCATATTTAAATATAATAATTGTATTCTTATTTGCTTCAAAGTTAAATTTTTGCCTAGCTATTGCTGGTGATGAAGTTTTTGGCCATCGTTGCAAAGTAAGAAATATAAGTAAGGAAAAATTAAGATTATAATTGCATACATCGTACTG
>JXCR01137066.1:281924-294387 GCA_002079205.1 Phalaenopsis hybrid cultivar
TTTATTTCTACACATAATTATCCCTCATTGCAGGGAGAAAGACAAAAGAAACTACTTAGATCTCATGGAGAATAAACAACAACACATGGATTTACAGATGAACAAAAGATTACAAAACAAGATTAAATAAAACAAATAAAATACAAAAATTATCTCAAACTCGTTACCAAGAAAACCTTCTAAGCTCCTTCGAATCACTCACTCTCCTTACAATTCCACTCCAATCTCACTTAGAACTGTAGTGAAGAAGATATCTCTTATTTCTCCTCTTCTCTTCCAAATTTAAGCAAGCCAACAAGAAAGTCTTTTAAGCCTCCAAGAAATTTCATGCCCTTCTCTCTCTACCCCCTAAGACTCTCTCTAAAATCTCCAAAAGTTTCTTTCAATAGAGTTCCCAAAATCATTAAGAGTCACTTCAAGCACCCTTCAAAATTCGTCCACATTCATTGAACCAACATTGAAAACCACTTCTGGCGCCTAGGCGCCAGGTCAACTTTGGCCATTTTGCTTTCTTTGACTCTGAATTGTTTTATTTTTGTTTCATTTGCTCCACTTGCTCCATTTATTATGCCTGCAACCAAAAACATCAAAAATATCTTTCATTAAAGCGCAATATCATTAAAATAGACATTAAATATGTAAATAAAAGTAATATATTTTATGCATGTTAAAATACCCCAAACTTAACTATTACTTGTCCTCAAGTAACTTTTTTTTTGAAAAATTAAATATGTTAACATGTGATAATGGGTTTCATTAAAGACCCTTATAGTTTTGCCCCATAAAAGTGGTAGTTATGACTTTAGAAAAATTCTAGTAATTTAGGCTAGAAATAAGACATAAGAATATTTTGTAAATAAGTCCAGGAATTCTGATTTTCTATTTATTTCAATAATTAATTATAGTTTATTATACATAGGAATCTTAGAAAAATAACAGATAGAATTTGAGAGAACTCTATCAGTAAAGGTAAACTAATAGTTTTAGGAAATAAAAGCTCAGAACTGTTATACAGTCTATTTCTTTTAAAATGATTCAAATGAAGTTAATTTTTAATTAGGCATCCCCTCAAGTTTCTCCTCACTTTCACATACACTTTTTTTTATTTACTTTCAGGATCATTTTCAATCCTTTCTTTTCTTCTTCTCAGTGAGGATTACTATAGTTGTATCAGCCTTTAATAATTTTGAACTTCATTATCCTCCTCCTAAAGTTAAAAACTCATCACATTTCCTTACCTTGATCATCTATACTAGTTTTCAAAAATTATTTTTCCTAGAGTCTCAATCGTTTAAAGTATAGAACTAAGATCCTTAATGTTTCAAAAAGATAATTTCTTTTCTACTCTTAATAATAAAATCATATCCTTATGCTCTTTTACTTAATCTCTCAACACTAGAACTAACATTTATCACCTAAAATTTACTTAAGTCTACCATAACGTCTAAAGAATAAAAAAAATATAGTTCTTTTAAAAAAACACCACATACCATAGGTTATTTTAAAAAAAAATATTTTATTTGAATATAGTTTCTTAAGGATGAATAAAATTTGGTTTTTCAAAAGTTTGTGTTCCTCCTCAAAGCTTAAAATTTGTTAACAGGTAAAGAAATTTAGTACATACAATATAGAACTAGAAAGAAAAATTTTAAAATGATTTTCTAAAAAGGATTTAACATGAAAGTATGCAGGTATTAAAAGCATGTATATAATACACCTAAAATATATAGCCTTTTTTGTTCACATTTTTGTACCTATTTTGGAGATATTACATTTTAATGAAAGGTATTTGTGTGTTTTTTTTTTCAGATACAATAAAATGGATGAAAAAATGGTAAAAGGTATAAAAAATGATCAAATTTGGAACAAAAATAAACTGAGGCGCCTAAACACCCAGGACTGGCTTGTAAGGCGCCCAAGACTGGTGCTTACGCGCCAGTTATATAGAGAGAGTCGTGCCTAAGCGTCAGGTNGTTTTAATGAAAGGTATTTGTGTGTTTTTTTTTTCAGGTACAATAAAATGGATGAAAAAATGGTAAAAGGTGTAAAAAAGGATCAAATTTGGAACAAAAATAAACTGAGGCGCCTAAACACCCAGGATTGGCTTGTAAGGCGCCCAAGACTGGTGCTTACGCGCCAGTTATATAGAGAGAGTCGTGCCTAAGCGTCAGGTACCCCACACTTAAGCGTTACAAGTAGTTATTTGATGATTCCTTGAATTCAGATGAATTTTTTAAGAGCTGTTTGAAGCAACCCTTGGTAAAAATGTTGGAAATCATGGACATGAAAATTCCTTTATTTGGCTTTTGAAAGGAGCCAACTTCTAGAAAATTCATTGAATGAAAACATATTTTGAAGAGACACCAAGGCACCCCTTTGGATTTTTATTAAAGAAGACTTGGATCATCAAAGGAAGAGGTAAGCCAATCATCATCCATCCGTCCAAAGTAATCATCGCCGCCACCGCCGCCGGCTACCTTTTTTAGTTTATTTTAAGTTTTAGTTTGTATTGTGAGTGAAAGAAGAGAATTCAAAGGAACTTTAAGACATTTGGTGGATAAGATTTGAGATATGTGTTTATCTTTGTGACTACATTTGGTTTTAATTTAGACTTTTCTTTTCTGTGCATGATTTCTACTTTTAAACTCAAGTGTGGTTGTGCTTTCTCCATGAATTTTGAGTAGTTTTCTTTATTTATTTCCTTAAAATGATAAGTGATTAAGTATTGAAAGAAAGTTGTGTGAAGTATTAGACTTTAATGTTGTAAAAAGTTGTAATGATTTTAAACCTTATACTTCATTTACTTCTTGATTTGGCCAATTAAGATGTTAACACTTTTTATGAGAACATGTAAGATCCAAGATGATATTGTCTCAGTCAACAAATTGTAAGAATCACATTTGATTTCATGAATGAGATTGTAGTTCATGGGGTTGAGTGCAAATAANGGAAGATAATTCAAAGGAACTTTAAGTCATTTGGTGGATAAGATTTGAGATAAGTGTTTATCTTTGTGACTACATTTGATTTTAATTTAGACTTTTCTTTTCTGTGCATGATTTCTACTTTTAAACTCAAGTGTGGTTGTGTTTTCTCCATGAATTTTGAGTAGTTTTCTTTATTTATTTCCTTAAAATGATAAGTGATTAAGTATTGAAAGAAAGTTGTGTGAAGTATTAGACTTTAATGTTGTAAAAAGTTGTAATGATTTTAAACCTTATACTTCATTTACTTCTTGATTTGGCCAATTAAGATGTTAACACCTTTTATGAGAACATGTAAGATCCAAGATGATATTGTCTTAGTCAACAAATTGTAAGAATCACATTTGATTTCATGAATGAGATTGTAGTTCATGGGGTTGAGTGCAAATAAATAGAGAAATAAACTTTGAATGGTGTAGAGTTAGAAAACTTTAGAGTGACTGGCTAAAGCCCCAAATTTGATTTATAGTTTTATGTTCTGATACGAGATGTTAGCCCCAAGGTGGAGAGAGAAGATGGTAATCTAGATTGAGAGCTATTATCTTCCCTACCTACCCCGTCTTCAAGTCTATTCAAACTATAGATTAACCAATGTTATTTATAGCATCTCTAGTGAGGGTAAAGAATATTATTGCTCCTATTTAACATGGCACAATTAGAATACTTCCACAACAGAATTTTTATACTTCTTACTGATTCATGATAAGGAAAAATATATTTTATTTATAATGTTTTCATTTTGTAAGTATTTANGTAATTAATTATAGTTTATTATACATAGGAATCTTAGAAAAATAACAGATGGAATTTGAGAGAACTCTATCAGTAAAGGTAAACTAATAGTTTTAGGAAATAAAAGCTCAGAACTGTTATACAGTCTATTTCTTTAAGATGATTCAAATGAAGTTAATTTTTAATTAGGCATCCCCTCAAGTTTCTCCTCACTTTTACATACACTTTTTTTTATTTACTTTCAGGATCATTTTCAATCCTTTCTTTTCTTCTTCTCAGTGAGGATTACTATAGTTGTATCAGCCTTTAATAATTTTGAACTTCATTATCCTCCTCCTAAAGTTAAAAACTCATCACATTTCCTTACCTTGATCATCTGTACTAGTATTCAAAAATTATTTTTTCTAGAGTCTCAATCGTTTAAAGTATAGAACTAAGATCCTTAATGTTTCAAAAAGACAATTTCTTTTCTACTCTTAATAATAAAATCATATCCTTATCCTCTTTTACTTAATATCTCAACACTAGAACTAACATTTATCACCTAAAATTTACTTAAGTCTACCATAACGTCTAAAGAATAAAAAAAATATAGTTCTTTTAAAAAAACACCACATACCATAGGTTATTTTAAAAAAAAATATTTTATTTGAATATAGTTTCTTAAGGACAAATAAAATTTGGTTTTTCAAAAGTTTGTGTTCCTCCCCAAAGCTTAAAATTTGTTAACAGGTTAAGAAATTTAGTACATACAATATAGAACTAGAAAGAAAAAATTTAAAATGATTTTCTAAAAAGGATTTAACATGAAAGTATGCAGGTATTAAAAGCATGTATATAATACACCTAAAATATATAGCCTTTTTTGTTCACATTTTTGTACCTATTTTGGAGATATTACGTTTTAATGAAAGGTATTTGTGTGTTTTTTTTTTCAGGTACAATAAAATGGATGAAAAAATGGTAAAAGGTGTAAAAAAGGATCAAATTTGGAACAAAAATAAACTGAGGCGCCTAAACACCCAGGATTGGCTTGTAAGGCGCCCAAGACTGGTGCTTACGCGCCAGTTATATAGAGAGAGTCGTGCCTAAGCGCCAGGTACCCCACGCTTAAGCGTTACAAGTAGTTATTTGATGATTCCTTGAATTCAGATGAATTTTTTAAGAGCTGTTTGAAGCAACCCTTGGTAAAAATGTTGGAAATCATGGACATGAAAATTCCTTTATTTGGCTTTTGAAAGGAGCCAACTTCTAGAAAATTCATTGAATGAAAACACATTTTGAAGAGAAACCAAGGCACCCCTTTGTATTTTTATTAAAGAAGACTTGGATCATCAAAGGAAGAGGTAAGCCAATCATCATCCATCCGTCCAAAGTAATCGTCGCCGCCACCGCCGCCGGCTACCTTTTTTAGTTTATTTTAAGTTTTAGTTTGTATTGTGAGTGAAAGAAGAGAATTCAAAGGAACTTTAAGACATTTGGTGGATAAGATTTGAGATATGTGTTTATCTTTGTGACTACATTTGGTTTTAATTTAGACTTTTCTTTTCTGTGCATGATTTCTACTTTTAAACTCAAGTGTGGTTGTGCTTTCTCCATGAATTTTGAGTAGTTTTCTTTATTTATTTCCTTAAAATGATAAGTGATTAAGTATTGAAAGAAAGTTGTGTGAAGTATTAGACTTTAATGTTGTAAAAAGTTGTAATGATTTTAAACCTTATACTTCATTTACTTCTTGATTTGGCCAATTAAGATGTTAACACTTTTTATGAGAACATGTAAGATCCAAGATGATATTGTCTCAGTCAACAAATTGTAAGAATCACATTTGATTTCATGAATGAGATTGTAGTTCATGGGGTTGAGTGCAAATAAATAGAGAAATAAACTTTGAATGGTGTAGAGTTAGAAAACTTTAGAGTGACTGGCTAAAGCCCCAAATTTGATTTATAGTTTTATGTTCTGATACGAGATGTTAGCCCCAAGGTGGAGAGAGAAGATGGTAATCTAGATTGAGAGCTATTATCTTCCCTACCAACCCCGTCTTCAAGTCTATTCAAAATATAGATTAACCAATGTTCTTTATAGCATCTCTAGTGAGGGTAAGGAATATTATTGCTCCTATTTAACATAGCACAATTAGAATACTTCCACAATAGAATTCTTATACTTCTTACTGATTCATGATAAGGAAAAATATATTTTATTTATAATGTTTTCATTTTGTAAGTATTTAGTTAAGTTAATTAGTTTCTTACTTTATTTTCAATTTTAAAAAAATTACAAAAAGAATCAAATTTTCATTCCTATTATAGCATCTAGAATTTAAGTAAGAATACTTTGCTAAGTAAACTTTTGTTATCTAATTTCTTCTATTTTGTAAGTTGCATATTATTAGTTATCCTTGTGGGTTCGATATTCATGGATTAATCAAAAAGTCATATATTTCTTGATAACGATACACATACTTGCATCATATCTCATATTTAATTATTATAATTGTATTGTTATTTGCTTCATGGTGAAAAATTTACCTAACTTTTACTTGGGATCAAGTTTTTGGCTTTGATGCAAAATAAGAATTATTAAAAGGAAATTAAGCATATAATCACATACATCACATTTGACATCTATAAAGAGAATCGAGATCAGTATACAACATCAGTAGAGCTTAATTAACTTGTATATAACAAAAAAATTGCTAAGTAGAGGAGTTCTCTAAACATAGCATATATAACAACAGTAGTGTAGTAAAACAAACAGTAGTGCGATGACAACAAACAACAAGGTAGTATAAATAAACAAGCAGTGATAAATTCAAATAAAAAACAAATTCAATGCAACAATTACTACACATAAGGGTTCATAACATATTTACTACTCTTTATATCGCTTTTCTTTGCCGTGTTTTATTGTCCTTTTGTTCATGCATTTACTTACAGAACCCGCAGAGCCCCTAGGGTAGAGAACAATATGCATGTGCTAAAAGGTATACTGCGACGGGCCACTGCCCCAACAATTGCATGTACATTTAAACCGTCTACCCTTAACAGCTACGACATGGAGCATGGAGAAAGCCTTCATGGCTAGCACGACGAGGATGCGAGCTAAGGAATTATACTGACGAATCAAGACAATAATAGATCTACTTCAACTAAACATTTCCTTAGTTTAAATAACATAAGTCATAGGACTTTGAGGTGGTATGCCTAGTGTGAAATAAATCCTCACCTTGTCTTTTAGGTTTTTGCACATCATGCAATATAAGCCTTAACTTGCTTTAGGATTTTGAGATCATCCTAGTTTATTGCATAACTGGATATTATGCAAGTGTAATCCCTATAACTAATAATTGGCAAAACTGAAATTTAAATAAATTCACTTATAAAATTTAAAGCCAAACAGTAGGATAGTTTGGAAAGTCATCGATGTTTGCCTCTATTCCGTGACATCCCCTAGACTTCACTCATTTGACTCCCAAAATAATTGTTCCTATTTGATCCATCCCACTTGTTACTCCTTACTAACTACCTTGGAAACTTAAATTTGAAATTCTTGAAGACAGATCATCTGATCTAAATTGAAAGTTTTCTAAAGTGATTTCAATTACTTAAGATGTAATTAACTGCAGGGGCTTGCCTTTATGAGGAACTTTAGACCCCGATAACATAAACCATGCCTGTTGTCATATTAGATAGGATAACTTCTCGGTCATACAAAAAGGCTCATTGACCAAATGAATGTCACAAACTCTTTATTTTAGGTGGTTAAGCCCACTAACAAGTGATATACTTATCCATTGTGATAGCTATTTTTTGTGGTATCGTGCTCAACCATCTAAAATATTAAACAAGTGTGAGATCCATTTGGTCTCATTTTTCAAAATTAAAATGCTATTTTCAAAATTAAAATTATATATACATATTAAATCAAAATCCATTTTTCATTTCCCGAAAGGTGACCGACATCGAAAGGTCATATGGCTTGGGGAACATCGAGGTATATGTTTAATAAGCCGGAAACATCTAACGATGAGATGTTCTCATGAAAGAGCCACCTGTAAAGTGTCTTATGGCTCAATAAATGTTAAAACATATGGTTATATGGCCGAAAGCATTTGCAGACAAGGTGTTCCCACAAAAGAGCCGACTACAACGGTCATGTGGCTTGAGACACACCAAAGTATAATAATTAAAAAGCTAAAGATTCTCTCATGGAAGAACTGAGTGTAAAGTTGTATGGTTCAAGAGAATTCAAGGTCAAATGGCTACAATACCCGATGTGCCTCAAAACGAGGTGTTATCATCATGGGTCAGCCAAGTGAGGGTGGCAGTTCCATACCTGGAACATTAGATGATCAGAGAGGTATGTGTCCCAATCAAATAGTTTGAGAGATATGTATCCCGCTCGAACATATCAAATGACACAAGAGGTATGTATCCTGGTCATGAAACAAATAGGACAAGATCTATGTATCATGCTGATGCATATCAAATGAGCAATTGTACTACAAAATAACTTGAGGTAATATGCTCGAACATTACGATACTCCGATAAAATATGGATCACTGTAAAATTGATGAGATATGTTACTCTACTTGGTGGATGAAACCAACCAAAGCAGTCAAATATCAAATACGGTAGGAGGTAGGTATTTTTTCTACGAGCAACCATACGGGGAAATAGACTAAGGTAACATGCTTAAAACATAGTCAGACATCAAAATACTTTGACAAACATGGATCGGTGGTAAAGTTGATATGACATGTTGCTCGACTTGGTGGACAGAAGCAACAAAAGTAGTTAAATATCAAATAAGATAGAAGATAGGTATCCTGCCTCTGCATTAAATGGTATATGAGGTTTGTATCCTGACCATGCATCAAATGAGCAATTGACAACTAAGTAGCCTTAGATAACATGCTCAGAGTATATGCTAGATACATGAAGTGATCCGATAAGGAAAGATACTTCTTCAAGAGGTTGTCGTTATTAACTGATCAAGTTAACCCTATCAAGCATCAAATTATAGTCAGATCTCAAAGTATATTGACAAAACAAAAATCAGTGCTAAAATCGATTTGACGTGTTACTCGATGTGGAGGACAAAATCAACCAAACCAATTGAGAATATCAATGGGGTTATTTTACCAAGATGATCTAACTACAAGGATACTTCAAGCACACTATTGAGGCAATTCTTGCTTGGGATTCTCCTGTTATTTAGCAAGGTAGCGCCCGCTGGGGAGACATTAGATGTCGCAATGCAAACATGGGTTATCTACCCGATTGACACAACATGTCATTCAACAGAGCGGACAAAACCAACCAAGCCAGTCGAAAATATCAATGGGGTTAGATAATTAGGACATTCTAACCACAAGAGTGCTTTCACAAGCACTAATGAGACAACTCTCGCTAGAGATTCTAACGCTATTTAGGAAGGTAGTTCTTATTGGGGAGGCATCGGATGTCTCGATGTAAACATGGATCATTTGAATGATTGATACATCATGTCATTTGATGGGGCAAACAAAACCGACCAAGCCAATTAAAAATATTGATGGGATTATATGAACAGGATGGTGATCTCGCTATTTCTTATATGTAGAATTTATGAAGTTGACACCACTACATGAAGATTTTAATCCCCGATAATGGCGCCAAAAACTTGTTCTCAAGCTTGATCCCAAGGAAAGTAAGATTTCAATTATATTTTTAAATAGTAGGAATTCTACGTAAGTATACGTATCATTATCAATTAATATAGGATTTTTTGATTAATCCCCAAATATCGATCTAACGGAGATCGAGGTTAATCACGGTTTCTTTCAAGAGAAGTTCTAGTCTAGAATAAGACATCCTAGCTTGGAAGGTTGATAAAAGTTTGGTTTTAATTATATCATACAATTATTACTACAATATTACTTCTACTTCTAAACTAAAATACTTAGTGAAAATCAGAAAGTGAGGTTTAATATATACTCTTTCTCATGCAATGAAATTAGTGACATGTGTAAAAGTAAAAAAAGTAGCGAGAGAGATTGTGAAAAATAGGAGCAATTATATTCTTTATCATTACTAGAGATGTTATAAAAAATATTGGTTAATCCAAAGTTTAAATGGTTCCAAAGAAGGGCTAGGCAGTGAAGATACTAGCTCTCACTCTTGAGTTCCCTCTTATCCCTCCACCTGGAGGCTAATATCTCGCATCAATACCTAAAACAATAGACCAAATTAGCGGGCTTTAGCCTTTCACTCTAAAGTCCTCTAATTCTACACCCATCAAATATTATTTTCATATTTATTTGCACTAAAAAATATGGACTACATTCTCATCCATACAATCCCATGTGATTCTACTAAAGTTGATTGAGACAATACCATCACGGATCTTACATGTTCTCACAAGAGATTTTAACATGCAAGTTGATCTAGTTTACATGTAAATGAAGAACAAAGTAAAATCATCACAATATATTCTTACTCTACTCAATTCTATATCCGACACATGCATACTAATTTATTGTAAGAGGGAAGAGTAAAGAAATCTAATCAGTACACATGGAGAAACAACGAGAACTTTTCATTAAACAAGACTTTGAAACTATACAAACAAAATAGTAAATTCAATTCAAAATATAATGGAAATACTTATCTCTGATGGAAATCAAACTCTCCTTGGATTGCAAAAGTAATCTTTTTACAATCCTCTCCAAGAACAAAGTGAAAAGAAAAGAAGAAATCTCTCACTCTTTCTCTTTCTCACTCACATTGTCGCCCCACTTGAGGCTCATGCCCAAGACTTCTTATTCTTCTTCAAGCCTTCTTCTCCTCTTTCAATTAGTTCAAGCGTCCAATAGTCCTTTTAAAAACATTTCCAAACCTTATTTATAATTTCCCAAGAGTTTCTTAAGTGTCTCTTCAAAAATGCCCATATTCATTGAATTTTCCAAATGGTGCCTCAAGTGCCTCTTCAAAACTCCTTATAACCACCCCAAATGCTTCTCGAATATCTCTTTTATCATTTCCAAGGAAGTTCCCAAGAGACACACGAAGCACTGCTTCATAAATCGTTCAAATCCGATGTATATACTAGAAGATATGTTGAAAAAATTTTTTGGCTCTTAAGCGTCGATTTTGGGTGCTTAAGCACCGTCCTCTCTGTCTGGTGGTGCCTAAGCACCATNAAATGCTTCTAGAATATCTCTTTTATCATTTCCAAGGAAGTTCCCAAGAGACACACGAAGCACTTCTTCATAAATAGTTCAAATCCGATGTATATACTAGAAGATATGTTGAAAACAATTTTTGGCTCTTAAGCGTCGATTTTGGGTGCTTAAGCACCGTCCTCTCTGTCTGGTGGTGCCTAAGCACCATTTTGGGTGCTTAAGCACCAGTCACAGGCACTTAAGTTCCTAGTTTTAGCCCTCATGACTCCGGTGTGACCCGGTTTGCTCTAGTTTGGTCCATTTTTGTTCCTTTTGCTCCAATCACTCCAAATTCTTTAATTTGATGTACCTACAAACAAATACNTCAAATACACAAAAAAACATACATTTAAAGTGTAATATCATTATAAAATATAGCATAAAATTAATACATTTTAGGCAGATCAGATGGTCTAATCATAAGGGTGTTTTCGCAAGCACTAGCCCATATTTATCAGGCACCACNACAAATACACAAAAAAAACATACATTTAAAGTGTAATATCATTATAAAATATAGCATAAAATTAATACATTTTTAGGCAGATCAGATGGTCTAATCATAAGGGTGTTTTCGCAAGCACTAGCCCATATTTATCAGGCACCACATATTTATCATGAATCACATGTGGGGTCAGATGGTCTAATCATCAGGCACCACATATTTATCAGGCACCACATATTTCAAAAGTAGAAATCACATGTGGAAAAGTTTTGAAAGTTCTAAAATTGGGGAGTTAGTTGGAGAGATTTTCAGGCGCCACATATTTATCATTTTTATTTTAGTTTTATATTGAGAGTGTTGTAAAAGAGAATATATTCAAAAGAAATTCAAGAGTTTGGTGGAGGGCTTGAGATAAGTTTTTATCTTTTGTTTTAGACTACTTTTGGTTTTAATCAAGACTTTTTGAAAACATGGCTATTAAAAGAGGCAAGTCTTGGAATATTCATTGAAAGTGGACATATTTTGAAGAGACACCAAATCACCTTTTGGAGAATTATAAAATAAGGACTTGGATTGAATGAAAAGCCCCCCAGAGACTCAATTAGCCGCCGACGCCTTTCTCTTATAAATTAATTTGGATACTTTTAGAGAGAAGAAGAGAGGAGTTGTAGTGTGTTAGTAGAGAGTATTATAAGAGAAAGGAAGAGAAGAGATTCAAAGGAACTTAAAGAGTTTGGTAGATAGTTTGAGATAAGTTTTTATCTTTGTGAGTACATTTTATTTTAATTTAGACTTCTTGTGTGTTTACATGATCTCTACTTTTTATCTTAAGTGTTATTGTGTTTTCTCCATAAATTCTGAGTAGTTTTCTTTATCTTTTTCCTTAAAATGACGAGTAATTAAGTGTTGGATGGAAGTTGTATGAAATATTAGTCTTTAATTTCAGAATAAGTTGTGATAATTTTAAACATTGTACTTCATTTACTTATTGATTTGGCCAATTAAGATGTTAATATCTTTTATGAGAACATGTAAGATCCGAGATGATATTGTCTCAGTCAACTAATGGTAAGAATCACATGAGATTGTAT
>JXCR01137066.1:297738-309914 GCA_002079205.1 Phalaenopsis hybrid cultivar
ACAAAATAACTTGAGGTAATATGCTCGAACATTACGATACTCCGATAAAATATGGATCACTGTAAAATTGATGAGATATGTTACTCTACTTGGTGGATGAAACCAACCAAAGCAGTCAAATATCAAATACGGTAGGAGGTAGGTATTTTTCCTACGAGCAACCATACGGGGAAATAGACTAAGGTAACATGCTTAAAACATAGTCAGACATCAAAATACTTTGACAAACATGGATCGGTGGTAAAGTTGATATGACATGTTGCTCGACTTGGTGGACAGAAGCAACAAAAGTAGTTAAATATCAAATAAGATAGAAGATAGGTATCCTGCCTCTGCATTAAATGGTATATGAGGTTTGTATCCTGACCATGCATCAAATGAGCAATTGACAACTAAGTAGCCTTAGATAACATGCTCAGAGTATATGCTAGATACATGAAGTGATCCGATAAGGAAAGATACTTCTTCAAGAGGTTGTCGTTATTAACTGATCAAGTTAACCCTATCAAGCATCAAATTATAGTCAGATCTCAAAGTATATTGACAAAACAAAAATCAGTGCTAAAATCGATTTGACGTGTTACTCGATGTGGAGGACAAAATCAACCAAACCAATTGAGAATATCAATGGGGTTATTTTACCAAGATGATCTAACTACAAGGATACTTCAAGCACACTATTGAGGCAATTCTTGCTTGGGATTCTCCTGCTATTTAGCAAAGTAGCGCTCGCTGGGGAGAGATTAGATGTCGCAATGCAAACATGGGTTATCTACCCGATTGACACAACATGTCATTCAACAGAGCGGACAAAACCAACCAAGCCAGTCGAAAATATCAATGGGGTTAGATAATTAGGACATTCTAACCACAAGAGTGCTTTCACAAGCACTAATGAGATGACTCTCGCTAGAGATTCTAACGTTATTTAGCAAGGTAATTCTTATTGGGGAGGCATCGGATGTCTCGATGCAAACATGGATCATTTGAATGATTGATACATCATGTCATTTGACGGGGCAAACAAAATTGACCAAGCCAATTGAAAATATTAATGGGATTATATGAACAGGATGGTGATCCCGTTATTTCTTATATGTAGAATTTATGAAGTTGACACCACTACATGAAGATTTTAATCCCCGATAATGACACCAAAAACTTGATCTCAAGCTTGATCCCAAGCAAAGTAAGATTTAAATTATATTTTTTAATAGTAGGAATTCTACGTAAGTATACATATCATTATCAATTAATATAGGATTTTTTGATTAATCCCCAAATATTGATCTCATGAAGATCGAGGTTAATCACGGTTTCTTTCGAGAGAAGTTCTAGTCTAGAATAAGACATCCTAGCTTGGAAGGTTGATAAAAGTTTGGTTTTAATTATATCATACAATTATTACTACAATATTACTTCTACTTCTAAACTAAAATACTTAGTGAAAATCAGAAAGTGAGGTTTAATATATTAAAATTACTCTTTCTCATGCAATGAAATTAGTGACATGTGTAAAAGTAAAAAAAGTAGCGAGAGAGATTGTGACAAATATGAGCAATTATATTCTTTATCATTACTAGATATGTTATAAAAAATATTGGTTAATCTAAAGTTTAAATGGTTCTAAAGAAGGGCTAGGCAGTGAAGATACTAGCTCTCACTCTTAAGTTCCCTCTTATCCCTCCACCTGGAGGCTAATAACTCGCATCAATACCTAAAACAATAGACCAAATTAGCGGACTTTAGTCTTTCACTCTAAAGTCCTCTAATTCTACACCCATAAAATATTATTTTCATATTTATTTGCACTGAAAAATATGGACTACATTCTCATCCATACAATCCCATGTGATTCTACCAAAGTTGATTGAGACAATACCATCACGGATCTTACATGTTCTCACAAGAGATTTTAACATGCAAGTTGATCTAGTTTACATGTAAATGAAGAACAAAGTAAAATCATCACAATATATTCTTATTCTACTCAATTTTATATCCTACACATGCATACTAATTTATTGTAAGAGGGAAGAGTAAAGAAATCTAATCACTACACATGGAGAAACAACGAGAACTTTTCATTAAACAAGACTTTGAAACTATACAAACAAAATAGTAAATTCAATTCAAAATATAATGGAAATACTTATCTCTGATGGAAATCAAACTCTCCTTGGATTGCAAAAGTAATCTTTTTACAATCCTCTCCAAGAACAAAGAGAAAAGAAAAGAAGAAATCTCTCACTCTTTCTCTTTCTCACTCACATTGTCGCCCCACTTGAGGCTCATGCCCAAGACTTCTTATTCTTCTTCAAGCCTTCTTCTCCTCTTTCAATTAGTTCAAGCGTCCAATAGACCTTTTAAAAACATTTCCAAACCTTATTTATAATTTCCCAAGAGTTTCTTAAGTGTCTCTTCAAAAATGCCCATATTCATTGAATCTTCCAAATGGTGCCTCAAGTGCCTCTTCAAAACTCCTTATAACCACCCCAAATGCTTCTAGAATATCTCTTTTATCATTTCCAAGGAAGTTCCCAAGAGACACACGAAGCACTTCTTCATAAATAGTTCAAATCCGATGTATATACTAGAAGATATGTTGAAAAAAATTTTTGGCTCTTAAGCGTCGATTTTGGGTGCTTAAGCACCGTCCTCTCTGTCTGGTGGTGCCTAAGCACCATTTTGGGTGCTTAAGCACCAGTCACAGGCACTTAAGTTCCTAGTTTTAGCCCTCATGACTCCGGTGTGACCCGGTTTGCTCTAGTTTGGTCCATTTTTGTTCCTTTTGCTCCAATCACTCCAAATTCTTTAATTTGATGTACCTACAAACAAATACACAAAAAAAACATACATTTAAAGTGTAATATCATTATAAAATATAGCATAAAATTAATACATTTTTAGGCAGATCAGATGGTCTAATCATAAGGGTGTTTTCGCAAGCACTAGCCCATATTTATCAGGCACCACATATTTATCATGAATCACATGTGGGGTCAGATGGTCTAATCATCAGGCACCACATATTTATCAGGCACCACATATTTCAAAAGTAGAAATCACATGTGGAAAAGTTTTGAAAGTTCTAAAATTGGGGAGTTAGTTGGAGAGATTTTCAGGCGCCACATATTTATCATTTTTATTTTAGTTTTATATTGAGAGTGTTGTAAAAGAGAATATATTCAAAAGAAATTCAAGAGTTTGGTGGAGGGCTTGAGATAAGTTTTTATCTTTTGTTTTAGACTACTTTTGGTTTTAATCAAGACTTTTTGAAAACATGGCTATTAAAAGAGGCAAGTCTTGGAATATTCATTGAAAGTGGACATATTTTGAAGAGACACCAAATCACCTTTTGGAGAATTATAAAATAAGGACTTGGATTGAATGAAAAGCCCCCCAGAGACTCAATTAGCCGCCGACGCCTTTCTCTTATAAATTAATTTGGATACTTTTAGAGAGAAGAAGAGAGGAGTTGTAGTGTGTTAGTAGAGAGTATTATAAGAGAAAGGAAGAGAAGAGATTCAAAGGAACTTAAAGAGTTTGGTAGATAGTTTGAGATAAGTTTTTATCTTTGTGAGTACATTTTATTTTAATTTAGACTTCTTGTGTGTTTACATGATCTCTACTTTTTATCTTAAGTGTTATTGTGTTTTCTCCATAAATTCTGAGTAGTTTTCTTTATCTTTTTCCTTAAAATGACGAGTAATTAAGTGTTGGATGGAAGTTGTATGAAATATTAGTCTTTAATTTCAGAATAAGTTGTGATAATTTTAAACATTGTACTTCATTTACTTATTGATTTGGCCAATTAAGATGTTAATATCTTTTATGAGAACATGTAAGATCCGAGATGATATTGTATCAGTCAACTAATGGTAAGAATCACATGAGATTGTATGGATGAGAATGTAATTCATATGATAGAGTGCAAATAAATAAGAAAATAAACTTTAAAGGGTGTAGAGTTAGAGGACTTTATATTGATAGACTAAAGCCCCTAATTCAGTTAATTGTTTTAGGTTTTGATACGAGATGTTAGCCCCCAGGTGAAGCGAGAAGAGGGAACTCTAGAGTGAGAGCTAGTATCTTCCTTACTTAAACCGTCTTCAAGACTATTCAAACTTTGAATTAGCAAATGTTATTTATAGCATCTCTAGTAAAGGTAATGAATAATATTGCTCATATTTTACACATCAAAATTTGAGTACTTCCACAATAGAATTCCTATACTTTTTCCAGATTCATGGTAAAGAAAAAATATTTTATTTATATTGCCTTCATCTTACAAATATCCAGTTAAATTTAGTTAGTTATTTACTTTATTTTCAATTATAAAAAATTATCAAAAAAAATCAAACTTTCATTCCTATTATAACATCTATAGTTTGAGTAAGAATATTTTTCAAATTAGGGTTTGTTATCTAATTTCTTTTTAATAGATTGACATTCTCCCTGTGGGTTTGATATTTAGGGCTTAATCAAAAAGTCATATATTACTTGATAACGATTCATATATTTGTGCAGTATCTTAATATTTAAATTTAATAGTGCACTCTTACTTGCTTAGGAATCAAATTTTTTGTCCCTTTGTAAAGGAAGAGATATAAATAAGGAAATTGAGAATATAACCACATATACTTCGTAATATTATCATATAAGTTGGGGTCAATAACCACTGTCGGGGAACATCACAACATCCAAGAATGGTCAATTAAGACATATCACACCAACCATAAGGGTATTTGGCTTTTAGGTCGATCCATAAACAACCTCTAAGAGGCAAAATGTCACATTCATCTGAGATGAGTGAGATACTCTAATCAATACTTGTATGGGGCGCTTAACTGAATAGAGGTGTTGAGGAAAGAGACATAGGTTTCTTGCACAAGAGGGGTATCAATCGAACATGAACTTAGTCAATTGAGACACCTAAGAAGGGTTGATAAAAACAAGTGCACCTACCATAAGGTATTTAGCACTAAGGCTAAAACCAAAACATATCCCTCAGAAGGGAGTATACCACACTCGTATAAGATGAGTGGGATGAGCGTATCCGTCATCTTCATCTACGAAAAATGGGATGTGATACACCTAAAATATAAAGTGTTTTTAAACGCATTTTTATACCTATTTTTGAGATATTACGCTTTAATGGAAGGTATTTGTGTGTTTTTATTTCNCATACTTCGTAATATTATCATATAAGTTGGGGTCAATAACCACTGTCCGGGAACATCACAACATCCAAGAATGGTCAATTAAGACATATCACACCAACCATAAAGGTATTTGGCTCTTAGGCCAATCCATAAACAACCTCTAAGAGGGAAAATGTCAAATTCATCTGAGATGAGTGGGATACTCTAATTCATACTTGTATGGGGCGCTTAACTGAATAGAGGTGTTGAGGAAAGAGACATAGGTTTCTTGCACAAGAGGGGTATCAATCGAACATGAACTTAGTCAATTGAGACACCTAAGAAGGGTTGATAAAAACAAGTGCACCTACCATAAGGTATTTAGCACTAAGGTTAAAACCAAAACATATCCCTCAGAAGGGAGTATACCACACTCGTGTGAGATGAGTGGGATGAGCGTATCCGTCATCTTCATCTACGAAAAATGGGATGTGATACACCTAAAATATAAAGTGTTTTAAACGCATTTTTATACCTATTTTTGAGATATTACGCTTTAATGGAAGGTATTTGTGTGTTTTTCTTTCAGGTACAAGTAAAAAGGTGAAAAATGCTAAAAGGAGTGAAAAAGGATCAAATTTGGAGCAAAGAGGTGAAAATTATGCTAAAGTGTTGTGGCGCCTAAGCGCCAGATCCGATGCTTACGCACCGATTAAACTGAGAAGGCCGCGCCTAAGCGCCAAAGGCCCCACGCTTAAGCGTTAAAGACAATTATTTGGCGGTTTTCTTCATTTGGCCGAATTTTGAAGAGGTATTGGCACCTATTGGCTAAAGAGGGTGNCAAGCAAAAAGGTGAAAAATGCTAAAAGAAGTGAAAAATGATCAAATTTGGAGCAAAGAGGTGAAAATTGTGCTAAAGTGTTTTGGCACCTAAGCGCCAGATCCGATGCTTACGCACCAATTAAAATGAGAAGGCCGCGCCTAAGCGCCAAAGGCCCCACGCTTAAGCGCTAAAGGCAATTATTTGGCGGTTTTCTTCATTTGGCCGAATTTTGAAGAGATATTGGCACCTATTGGCTAAAGAGGGTGGTTAAGACTACTATAAACAAAAATATTATTAAAAGACTTATGAAAGGAGGCATCCTTTGGAGAATACATCGAATTGGGACACATATTGAAGAGTTATTAAGACACCTCTTAAAGATTTATAAAAGAAGGAAGTTGAGACTTCTTAAAGTGTGCTTGAAAGTTCTGAAAAGTGTTGGAAAGGAGAGAGTTTTGGAGAGAATTTGAAGCACCACAAATTTACTTTATCCTTTTTGTTTTTAGTTTATTTTGAGAGTGTTGTAAAAGAGAAGGGATTCNTAAAGTTCTGAAAAGTGTTGGAAAGGAGAGAGTTTTGGAGAAATTTTGAAGCACCACAAATTAACTTTATCCTTTTTGTTTTTAGTTTATTTTGAGAGTGTTGTAAAAGAGAAGGGATTCAAAAGAACTTCAAGAGTTTGGTGGAGGATTTGAGATAAGTTTTTATCTTTTCTTTTGAACTACTTTTGGTTTTAATCGAGACTTCTTGTTGGTTTGACAATGATTTTTACTTTTAAACTAAAGTGTGATTTTGCTTTCTCCGTGGATTCTGAGTAGTTTTCTTTATTTTTCTCCTTAAAATGATAAGTAANTGTTTTTATCTTTTCTTTTGAACTACTTTTGGTTTTAATCGAGACTTCTTGTTGGTTTGACAATGATTTTTACTTTTAAACTAAAGTGTGATTTTGCTTTCTCCGTGGATTCTGAGTAGTTTTCTTTATTTTTCTCCTTAAAATGATAAGTAATTAAAGTCTTGGATGGAAGTTGTGGAGAGTATTTATCTTTAATGTTGGAAGAAATTGTGATGATTTAAATCCATGAACTTCATTTACTTCTTGATTTGGCCTATCCTGATGTTAAAATTTGTTGTGAGAACATGTAAGAACTGGGCTGGTATTGTCTCAGTCAACAATTGAAAAAAATCACATGAGGTTGTATGAATGAGAATGTAATTAATGTGATATAGTGCAAATAAATAGATAAATAATCTTTGAAGGGTGTAGAGTTAGAGGACTTTAAAGTGACATGTTAAAACCCCCAACTTGGTTTATTGTTTTAGGTTCTGATACGAGATGTTAGCCCCCACGTGGAGGGAATTGAGGGAACTTTAAAGTGAGAGCTGGTATCTTCCCTGCCTGGCCAGTCTTCAGAACTATTCAAACTTAAAATTAGTCAATGTTCTTTATAGCATCCTAGTAAGGGTAAAGACTATAATTGCTTCTATTTGGCACAACACAATTTGCATACTTCCACAACAAAACTCCTATACTTATTACTAATTCATGATAAAGAGAAGGATATTTTCAAATTTAGTGCTTTTCTTTTACATAAACTCAAATTATCTTTTTAAATTGTTACTATTTTGTCAAAATATTAAAAATACCAAAAATATTTGAATTTTAATTACTGTGAATACATCTCTAGTTTAAGTAATTATCTTTTTAAAATAAAAAATTTGTCGTTCACTAGAGCATATTGTGTATTTCTCTGTGGGTTTGATATTCTGGTCTTAATAAAAAAGTCATATATTACTTGATAATGATAGACATATTTGCGTAATATCCCAATGTATAAATTAAAAAGTTAAATTCCTATTTGCTTCAAGATCAAGTTTTGACTATGTTGCAAAGTAAGGAAATATAAGTGAAAATATAATCAGAGACATTGTCATACTGTTGCATATAAGTTGTAAGTCGGGATCAAGTTTTTGGCGTCATTTTCGGGGATATTAATTGATTTAAAGGAAATTTCTATTTTGAGAAAGTTTTATTTAAATTTTAACAATTATTGTATTTTATTTTGTGTTTATTTTATTTTTATTTTAGGTTAGTGTATGCGTAGTTCAGGTTCTGAAGGACTAGTGCCCTAGGATTATGAATCAAAGAGAACTGTTAAAAGAATCAGAAAAATCAGAAACATAAAAAATCTTGAAAAATCTAAAAAAATTATAGAAATGACAAATCAAAACAATCAAAATGCTAAAATTCATTAAGACTTTAGACCTTTAAGAGATTATTCCAACCCTATTGTAGATGAACTTCATTGTAGTATTCAAAAACCTACTATAGTGGCTAATTCATCAGCTTAAACTTGTTATTATCAAAATGATATCAAATAATCAATTTAGGGGATCACAAACTGAAGATCCAAATTTACATCTTGCAAATTTTTTAGAATTGTGCGCTACATTTAAATAGGGTGGTGTATCAGATGTTGTCATAAGACTTAGGTTATTTTCTTTCTCACTAAGGGATAAAACTAAGATGTGGTTGAATTCGTTAGCACCTAAATCTATAAGAACTTGGGGTGATTTAGTACAGAAATTTCTTGCTAAATATTTTCCACCATTGAAAACTGCAAAGCTTAGAAATGATATTACAACTTTTAATCAATTTGAAGGGGAATCTATTTATGAAGCATGAGAACGATTTAAAGAACTCATAAGAAAGTGTCCACACCATGATATATCATATTGGTTAATAATTCAAAATTTTTATAATTGATTAGTTGGATCTCTTAGATCTATTATCGACGCCACTGCTGGTGGTTCATTGATGTCAAAATCATTTCATGCCGCTTATGCTTTAATTAAAGAAATGACTACCAATAATTTTTAATGGCCTTTTGAGAGGGTGAATACAAAGAAAGTAGCCAATATTCATGAATCTGATGCATTTACTATGTTAGCAAATTAAGTTGTTGATACACCAAAAATATATGCATTTTAGACCCATATTTTATACTTATTTTTGGTGATATTGCACTTTATTGGAAGATATTTTAATGTTTTCTTGCAGGTTGTTGATTTTTAGAGCTTAAAGCAAAAAAAGAAGCAAAAAAGGATGAATTTGGAGTCAAAATGACGTTTTTGAGGAAATACTCAACGCCGACGACGCCAAATGCGGTTCAGACCCCGTTTCTAGAAGGTTCGATGTATTTGAATGGTTTTTGAAGAGTTTTTGGAGGTACCTCTTGGAGAACTGACCTTGGGCTTTATTTGGGGCCGAATTTCATTAGAAAATGGGCTCCTCTACACTCATTTTTTGCTCCACAACGCTCCACCACGCAACATTTTCATAATCCATCTTCATTCCATCACCATATTGGAGTCAATTACTAATTTTGCTTTCATAGTTTAGAGTTTTTGTAGTGAGATTTAGTGTGAAACTTTCTGTAAGAGTGTTGGAGAAGGAGAAAAGTGAGAGAGTTCTTCTTCCTGCATATCTAAGGAAATGCTACAAAGGATTTGCTTTGAGAAAAAGTTTCAGATAAGTTTGTTTGTTTATTTAGTGTTGTATGAACTTTCTTTTATATATGAATTTTTTGTTTTGTCATATCTTTCTCATGAAGTCTGAGTAGTTCCTTCTATCTTTCCCTCAACTCTGAGATATGGTGAAATGAAGGGATAAAATGAATGTGTCATAATTAAAATATAAAATAAATTGTGATGATTTTTCAACTTTGAACTTAATTTACTTTTCAATCTAGCCAATTGATTTGTTAAAATATGTTGTGAAACATATGATCCGGGAAATGGAGTATGAATTCTACGACAGAGTGAGGGTCACATTTGATTTCATGAAGGAGAAATTCGTTCAAGAAATTAAGTGCACATAAATAGGAAAATATTCTTTGTTGGGTGTAGAATTGGAGAATCTTTAGGGTGACAGACTAAAATCCCCAATTGGGTCTTAGTGTTTAAAAACTAAAGCGATAGTTAGTCTCCAGGTGAAGGGAAGTGGGAGCTCTGGAGTGGGAGCTGATATCCTCCTAGTCTAGCCACAGATTTAAGGACTAAACCTAAGATTAACCAATGATTTTCTATGCACTGTATCAGGGTAGAAAATTAAAATTGCTCATATTTGACACAATACATATTATAAACCTTTATCTCATCTCATTTCACCAGAATTTCTTTGTAGTTGGAATGATGCTTTTTCACATAAGAAATCTTCATTACACAAACATAATTAGTAGATTAGTAGTTATTATTCAAAATTTGCATTTCCATTTTGCTAATAATTAAGTAATTTAGTTTGGTTAATATCTCAACATTTAAAATTAGTGACAGTGATTTTGTTTGATTTTCTATAAATTTCCTGTTAAAATTTATCTTTGCTAACTTACACCTTCCCCATGGGATCAATATTTGGGGCTTAAATAGAAAGTCCATTATTACTTGATAACAATACATATACTTGTGTAGAATCTCATTATTAATTGCCTATAATTACATATATTTTACACAACTTACTTTTCATGTAAGGATCAAGTTTTTGGCACTGTAGTGGTGTCAACTTCATAAATCCTTACATATCAAAATCGGGATCAGTTACTGCAATTTCAAGAAAGTTAGACCAATTTGGAATGAATTTTCTCAACAAATTTTCATAATTGAAGAGAACTCATTAGGTCAAATGGTAGATTCTGAAGCATCATTAGAAACTTTGAATGCTATAAATAATAAGCAGAATAACTCATATTCAAAATATTATAACCTAAGTTGAAAGAACTATCCTAACTTTAACTGGAATAGTACTTCGAGTGGTAATAATCAGCAATGGGGGAACAATTAAGTAAACCCATTGAGAAACTGAAACAATCAAGTGAATAATAATTATAGATCAACTTATTCTCCAGGTTTCAACAGTAATACACAATTTAAGGAGATAGAGCGACCGACCAAATGGGTATTTAACCCTAAAGAAAAACCCAAACATATCCTTTAGAAAGGAATACCACACTCATATGAGGTGAGCAGGATGAGCATAACTGTCTTAGTCATCTAGGTCGAATGAAACATGCTCAATTTGAACCCTTTCTAAAATGGGTCACTAAACAAGATGTAAGGGACAAGTGCAGATTTNGAGACTTGTTGAAAACGTGGCTTTTAAAAGAGGCAAGTCTTGGAATATTCATTGAAAGTGGACATATTTTGAAGAGACACCAAATCACCTTTTGGAGAATTATAAAATATGGACTTGGATTGAATGAAAAGCCCCCCAGAGACTCAATTAGCCGCCGACGCCTTTCTCTCATAAATTAATTTGGATACTTTTAGAGAGAAGAAGAGAGGAGTTGTAGTGTGTTAGTAGAGAGTATTATAAGAGAAAGGAAGAGAAGAGATTCAAAGGAACTTCAAGAGTTTGGTAGAGAGTTTGAGATAAGTTTTTATCTTTGTGAGTACATTTTGTTTTAATTTAGACTTCTTGTGTGTTTACATGATCTCTACTTTTAATCTTAAGTGTTGTTGTGTTTTCTCTCTAAATTCTGAGTAGTTTTCTTTATCTTTTTCCTTAAAATGACGAGTAATTAAGTGTTGGATGAAGTTGTATGAAATATTAGTCTTTAATTTCAGAATAAGTTGTGATAATTTTAAACATTGTACTTCATTTAATTATTGATTTAGCCAATTAAGATGTTAATATCTTTTATGAGAACATGTAAGATCCGAGATGATATTGTCTCAGTCAACTAATGGTAAGAATCACATGAGATTGTATAGATGAGAATGTAATTCATATGGTACAGTGCAAATAAATAAGAAAATAAACTTTAAAGGGTGTAGAGTTAGAGGACTTTATATTGATAGACTAAAGCCCCTAATTCAGTTAATTGTTTTAGGTTTTGATACGAGATGTTAGCCCCCAGGTGAAGGGAGAAGAGGGAAGTCTAGAGTGAGAGCTAGTATCTTCCTTACTTAGACTGTTGTTGACCTCACTTTTGGTTGAGGTCTAGAAAACTTCTTTAGTAGCCTAGGTCTAGCCATAGGACTTTCCTATTGACTAGTCTTTGAAAATTAGAAGAGGTACCCCACCATTAGAAATTCAAAGCCTTTCTCTTTACTCAACTTGAAGTTTCACATATTGATCTTAACTTCTAGCATTTAATAGGTAAGATCATTGTGAGAGGATTCAAGAGGAGTTCCTATAGGATTACTTGGCCTTA
>JXCR01137067.1:0-35695 GCA_002079205.1 Phalaenopsis hybrid cultivar
ATAAATAAGGCTCATCCCAAAAATATGCTTTCGCATCATGAATGAATTTTATTTGTTGTTACAGTGTCAACATAGGTGGCAAAATATCACTTACAATATAATTAACAATATCAACATAACATGGTATTTTCCACTCATTGATNCATATAATTAACAGTATCAGCATATCATGGTATTTTCCACACACTAACATTATAAAGTTGTTCATCAGGGAAACTGTCTGTAATTTCATTGTGAACATCAGATATATTATGGTTTTATAATCTTGATAAATGATCAGCAATTTGATTATCAGTTCCCTTTGTATCAATAATTACAAGATCAAATTCTTGCATCAATAATATTCATCTAATCAACCTTGGTTTGGCATCTTTCTTTTGCATCAANGATATTATAAAGTTGTTCATCAGGGAAACTATCTGTAATTTCATTGTCGGTGTGAGATAATTCATGATTTTCTAATCTCGACAAATGATCAACAATTTGATTATCAGTTCCCGTTCTATCAATAACTATAAGATCAACTTCTTGCATCAAAAGTATCAATCTAATCAATCTTGGTTTGACATCCTTCTTTTTCATCAGATATTTAATAGGAGAGTGATCAGTATGCACAACACATTTAGCTCCAATTAAATAAGATCTGAATTTNGCGGTTGCAATGTCAGCATATGTGGCAAAATATCACTTACAATATAATTAACAATTTCAACATACCATGGTATTTTCCACTCATTAATATTATAAAGTTGTTCATGAGGGAAACTATCTGTAATTTCATTATCAGCGTCAGATAATTCATGATTTTCTAATATTGACAAATGCTCAGCAATTTGATTATCAGTTCCCTTTCTATCAATAAACACAAGATTAAATTCTTGCATCAAAAGTATTTATCTAATTAACCTTAGTTTGACATCCTTCTTTTGCATCAGATATTTAATAGCAAAGTGATCAATGTGCACAGCACATTTAGTCCCCATTAAATAAGATCTAAATTTTTCTAAAGCATACACAATGGCCAGTAACTCTTTTTCAATAACAGTATAATTAATGTGAGCATCATTAAGAGTTTTACTAGCGTAGTATATAATTTTATAAATCTTTTCATACCTTTGTCCAAGAATAGCTCCAATATCATAATCACTAGTATCAGACATCAGTTCAAATGATTTCCCTCAGTTAGGTGAAACTATAATAGGGGCTGTGATTAATTTTTCTTTTAATAACTTAAAGGCATTTAAACAGTGTTCCTTAAATTCAAATTTCTTGTCCTTTTCTAAAAGTTGGCATAGAGATTTAGTAATTTTTGAAAAACTTTAATAAAGCACATGTAAAAACCAACATGTCCAAGAAAACTTCGAACCTCTCTTACATTAGTAGGAGGAGTTAATTTAGATATAACTTGAATTTTTGCAGGGTCTGCTTCCATACCATTTTCAAAAATCTTATGCGCTAACACAATTTCTCCTGCAACCATAAATTGACATTTCTCCCAATTTAAAACTAAATTAGTTCTTTCGCATAACTCTAAAATTTTTTCAAGATAATTTAAGCATGTGTTAAATGATGTTCCAAATACAGAGAAATCATCCATAAACACTTCCAATTCATCATCAATTAACTTACTAAATATAGACATCATAAATCTCTGGAATATTGCAGGTATATTTCATAATTCGAAAGACATTCTTCGAAAAGCAAAAGTTCCAAAAGGACTAGTAAATGGTGTCTTTTCTTGATCCTCAAGAGCAATAGAAATTTGATGGTAATCGGTATATCCATCTAGAAAACAAAAATATTTGTGCCTTGCAAGTTTATCTACTATTTGATCTAAAAATGGTAAATGGAAGTGATCGTTCCTAGTTAAAGTGTTTAATTTTCTATAATCAATGCAAATACGCCACCCAGTAACTTATCTGATAGGTATTAATTCGTTGTTTCTCTTTTTTTTTAACAGTCACTCCTCATTTCTTATGAACACAATGAATTGGACTTACCCAATCACTATCTGAAATAGGATATACAATTCCAGTGTCCAACCATTTCTAAATTTCCTTCTTAACTACATCTTTCATCATTGGGTTTAATCTCCTTTGTGGATCAACTCATTGTTTATATTGTTCATCTAGTATAATTTTGTGCATACAGCTTAATATCAGCTAAGGTCCAACCAAAAGCTTTCTTATATCTTTTTCACATATCCAAAAGTCTTTGCTCTTGTAAATAATTTAATTCCGAAGATATAATAATAGGTAGTATACATGAGTTTCCCAAAAACACATACTTCAAGTGGTTAGGCATTATTTTCAACTCAAGATCAGGTGGTTTTATAATTGACGAAACTAGATTCTTATCAGCATTTCTTGTAATATCCAACATCTCAAATCTTTCTTGAACATAATCTAATTCATCATTTTCTATTTTATCCAAAATAACTTCATCTTTGTCTTCAAATTATTCCTTATCTTCAAAATGTTCTTTAAAATGCTTGTTCAATAAATGTTCACTAATTTCCATGTGAAAACATTCATTATCTCTTTCAACAGCAGGGTAATTTACTCTCATATTTAATTCTCCTTTTTGAACATCTAATTTACTCTCATATTTAATTCTCCTTTTTGAACATCTATAATGTTAAAATTCAGTTCTTGTTTGTTAACTCTCATAGTTAATTCTTCCTTTTGAACATCTATCATAGCTTTTCTAGTAGCTAAAAATTGTCTCCCTAAAATTATAAGTATTTATTTATCTTCCTCCATATCTAAAATAATGAAGTCCATGGGAAAGATAAATTTATCAACTTTTACTAACACATCTTCTATAACTCACTTAGGATAAGTAACTGAACGATCTGCTAACTCAAGAGTTACAGAAGTATGTGAGACTTCTCCTAATCCTAATCTTTTGAAGATTCATAGAGGCATAAGATTAATGCTGCCTCCCAAATCACATAAAGCTCTTCCATAAAATTTTTCACCGATAGCACACGATATAGTGAAACTACCTGGATCTTTTAATTTTTCAAGAAGCTTTTTCTGAATAATTACACTACACTCTTTGCTAAGTGCAACAGTCTCATTATCAGTGAACTTCCTTTTCTTGTTCAAAATATCTTTTATAAAAGTTTCTAATAGTCCTAATTTGTCTGTTACTCTAATTATGATTCTTGTTTACTCCCCGACAATAGTGCCAAAAACTTGACAGCAACTTTATATATGCTTAAAAATACAAGAATTTGATACTAGTGCTAGAGGATTTAATTCCCCGACAACGGTGCCAAAAACATGACAGCGGTTATATATTCAATAAAGATGTATATAAAATATTCAATAATTACAAAGTCACACTTATCAACGCAAGTATACGTATTGCTCAAGTAATATAGGGCTCTAATGGAGTCCTGGATATGGATCCCACATGGAGTAATATTAGAGGCTATGAACTAAGATTTTAGAAAATCATTAGTGAATCACAACAATATAGTTAAAATTGCTTATCTGTCACTAATAGGCAATTGAAATAAATATGTAATTTTAATAACTCTTAAATAACTCACATTATACTGATAAGGTTTTTAATGTGATATTCAATATATAAGAAAGCATCCTTCTCCTTGTCCTACTAATAAAGTTTCTAATGTGAAGTTCAATATATAAGAAAGCATCCTTCTCTTGTTAAGAAATTTAAAGTGAATGAATAAATTGAATTAGTTCGAATTGGATTGTACCAAATAGGAGCATACCTATTCTTTACCCTTTCGTCCAGGCATAAAGAATATTGACTAATCTTATGCGTGTTTACTGAATCTACGGCTAGGCTGGGAGGATACCGACTCTCACTTTGGAGCACCCACATTCCCCTCTCCTGAGGGCTAACATGTACACTTCAGCACCCAAACGATAGGACCGAATTGATGATTTTAGTCTGTCACTCTAAAAACTCCAATTCTACGCCCGATAATTTTAGTTCCCTATTTATTTCCACCCAACTTTCAAGGACTTTCACCTACCAGAATCTTGGATGTAATCTTCACTTTAGTTGTAAAACACAACATATTTTAACAAACCAATTGGCCAGATTGAATGTAAATTAAGATTGAAGTGAAAAGATCATCACAACTTCTTTAACATTCTGAAGGCTCAACCAATTCAAATCACCATTTCACCAAATCTCAAGACAAGGAGAAAGACAGAGAAAACTATTCAAAACTCAGGGGGAAGATACGACAAAACTTAGAATTTATATATAAAAGAAAATTCATACAAACTATAATAAGTAAATACCACTTATGTCTAATTCCTCCCCAAGCAAACACCTCAAAGTTCCTCTGAATCTCTTCCTTTCTTTATAGTACACAAAATTCTTCTTCAAAGTGGTAAGGAGGAAGAAATCTCTTACTTTCCCTCCACTCTTACAATCTCTCGAAGAATTCCTCACAATCTAACCCTAAATTAAACTCTCTGCACTCTACATGCTCTTTACACTCTCTTCAACCCCCTCCTCTAACTCCTCAAATTTTGGCCAAACGTTTCTCTTAAAGTTGTAGAAGAGTTTTCGCAGGAGTTTCCTAAGCATCCCCTCAAGAATCGTCCACATTCAATGCATCTATTGAGATAACCGCCGATCTCGCCGTCGGGGGCCTTAAGGGCACCGTCAGCGGCCTTCTAGAATATTTAATTCTGAACTCTCAGGAAAAACCCATCGTCAGTACCGTTGGGCTTGCCATCGGCGCCCTAGTTTAAATCTTCATATTTTTGTCCTTTTCGCTCCAAATTTGCTCCTTTTTGCTTCTTTTTTCTCCAATGACCATAATTCAACATACCTGCAACAAAACATCAAAAATACCTTTATTTAAAGTGCAATATCATCAAAATCACTGTAAAATAGGTATGAAAATTTCAACATATTTTCCTTTGGTCAACAGCACAACACGTCCTTCAATTTTTCAAAAGTCAAATCGTCTACCATTTTGAAGATCCGCACAAAGTAATTTCTGAAATGGGATTGCCTTCATGAGCACAAAGACCAATAACTTCATCAAACAATACGTGATAGACTAGAGATACTCTACAATCTACTATCCCAGGAAAAATGGACTGGCCGAGGCCTTCAATAAGACGCTTGTGCAAATCTTAAGGAAAACATTGGATGAAAATAAAAGAGATTGGTATAATAAACTCTTAGAAGCTTTTTGGGCCTATCGGACAACATTCAAAACTCTCACTTAATGTACACCTTATGCACTTTTGTACGAGTCCGAGGTTGTACTGTCGCTGGAGGTTTAGACACCGTCTCTTAGAGTCGCAATCACTAAGCAAATCACAATAGAAGAAAGTGTAAAGCTCAGACTTGAAGAATTGGAAAGTCTCGAAGGGAAGCAACTAGAAGCGCAACATAATTTGAAACTTTATCAAGCTAGCATGGTACAAGCTCATGACAAATTTGCCCGCCTGAGGACGTTTAAAGTGGATGACCTCTTTCTTGCTCTCAAAAGACCTATTCCTACATGTCGCAAGATAGGTGGAAAATTTGAACCAACTTGGGACGGACCATTTCTCGTAGAAAAGGTCTACTCAGGAGGAGCCTACTAGCTGGTGGATTTCCAGGGAGAGAGACATATGCTGCCGATCAATAGACGCTACTTGAAGACATACTATACGACTTGATGCTGCTTGAAATTACTTTTTTGAGACTTTGATTGTTGTGAGGTTATTCATTTGGCCAAGCATCTATTATTGGGTCCAAAATTTTGTAATAAAATTAACCTTAATAAAATGAAAACTTTTGAAGTTGCATACTTTGACTTTCTCCTTTCTACTTTTAATTTTGATATTCTATTATATTAAGATAAATATAAAATAACAAATAAATAAAATCATCTTCACACCTGTGTAAACCAAAATCTTGTCTAATAAATATTTTGTTTTGTTCTTGTTCCTACCAAATTTCAGTGCACTGGTGTTTTTCAGTCGTCTGCAGAAAAATTGTCAGGATAGAAGCTGATTATTTCTTTCATATATGGCTAAAATCTCGCACTTAATGAGTAAAGGGCACCTCAGAGTGGCATCATAGACTTTGACTTGGAATTTAATCAGGTCAATGTGAACTATGAGGGTCCCCTGATGGACATGGTCACACCGAGAGAATAAAGGGCTACCATCAATGTTAAAGATCAGTACTAATAGGGATACATCGCCGGAGAGGAAGAAAGTGATAGCACAACAGAATTCGATGGAAGAGACTAGTCACCTACCATCTATGATAACTCTGCCAACAAGACATCTAGTTAGCGCTGATGATGAGAGACTACCTGATGCATAATTAAGAAGAACTCAACACAGAAATGGTAATCGCTGAAAACATAGAGATTTCCTACATGAAGAGAAAAGACGCTTGAAGGAGGCTGAAAACTTACTTATCCAAATACCTAAGGGGAAAATCTATGATCCTTTCATGAGAGAGACATCTTCTAGTTTGCCAGTCACAGAGGACGAGTCCGCATTTACTAAAGAGCTGAGATTACTGGCAATTATAGATGAGCTTTATGCGGGTTGCCCGACATGCAACGCCGAGATCCTCAGACATATACCAGACAAGGGGCATTTGTAGAATGCCCATAATGTAACATCCTCTATTTAGAGTGTTATAGCACTCAAGAGGAGTACACATCTATTGACAGTGGATTTCAGACTACCATCCACTCAGTTAGAGTATCATACATCCCATTGGGTATAGAGACAGTGTAAACATGGATTCCCATGAATGTTGAAATGAGGGAGCGGCCTCGACAGTCACAAATGATTACCATGACAAAATTTGAAAAGATGAGTAAAGTAAAAAAAACAGAGTTTGAATTCTACGAAGAAGTTCAGATAGAATTTGTCAATATACTGGAAAGCCTGGAACTGTACACCAAAGAATTTCTTGAAAGTAAAGATTGAAGAAAAAGAGAGACAGAGGTCGAGCCGGTGTTCTGATGGAAAGACCTATTCAGATCCATGAAAGTATGTGGAAAAGGTAGGATAATCATTCAATGTGGTTGTTGCAATAATTTTACCAAGGATAGGCAAGGGAACCCCCCCCCCCCCCCCCCCNCCCCCCCCTCGGGGATCTTAAGACACAACAAGGTGGATCCATTGTATCCTACAACAAAGTGGATGATAAAAAGGATGGTCAGATGGAGTGTGCTACCAGTGGAATGCATTCCAAACAATTACATCATCAACATTTATGAAGAGGAAGACTGTATTTCCCCACATATAGATCACCATGATTTTGTCAAACCTTTCTACACGATCTCGTTCATGAGTAAAAGTGACATTTTGTTTAGAAAAGAAATCGACCTACTCAGACTAGGTGAGTTTAGAGGATCATTTGCAACTGCTGCTGGTGGGTTCGGTACTAGTTTTGAAGGGAAACAAAGTCGACCTTGCCAAGCATTGCATTCTTGGGGTATGCACAGTAGAGTTTCCATTATATTGAGAAGGATGGATGAAAATAAGATGTCGCATGGATTTCGACTGGATCTATAATTGGAGCTACATTCATACGAGCTATGAGATGGTTGTACCTCTAAGTACACGCAAAATAAACTCTTGTCCTGGAGCGTCTATTAGTAGGTTAGCTTGATTAAGAGGTCATCCCACACAGGACAAACATTTAGTTTTTGTCACCTTTTGTAATGTGCCACAGAAGCATATATGATATGTACTTAGTATATAATGTTTCAAATGTATTCAGCATGATTGTCTATTTTTATGCTTTCAACATGTATTCAGTCTGTAACAACTGATTTGAGGCAGATTAATGAAATTTCCTTCAAATTTCAACTTATTTGTCAAATCCCCCTTTTGTGCGATGGAGAAAAGAGTTGGTCCTGAATTATAATGAACAAAGAACAAAGCAATAAATTTTTTTTTTATGATAAAAAAATTTAAATAAAATATCCTTTTAAAAATCAACCAACGAAAATTAAATTTTGAAAAAAAATACTTTGATAAAATAAATATGATAAAGATAATAGAAAAGGAAAATAATAAATTTTGTGAGTTTGTTTCTCTCGACTTCGAGGTTTCTTACTCTTTGCTTGCGCAACACAACTATCTTGGTCTGCACCAATTTCCTTACATTGCCCAAATTGCCAGCAAGAGTTTCACACTCTATTCAAAATCTTACAAATTTTTGTCACTAAAGTCAATCTTCACATGTAACATATCTATGAGTACAACACCACAAATTCTATATACTATCTTCATGTGACTTTTGAGGTCGGTACCTAAATTATAATTCTCATTTTGGGGTAAGATTAGATGTTCTACTCCCAACTACACTTTCAGGGTCAATACCTAAAGTCTGATTCCCTCCTTTCGAGGTTAGTACCTAAATTCTGATTCTCCTTTCAGGGTAGGCTTAGATGTCTTTTCTCTTCTACACTTTCAGGGTCAGTACCTAAATTATGATTCCCTCCTTTTGAGGTAGGTACCTAAATTTTGATTCTCCTTTTAGGGTATTCTTAGTTGTCCTATTCCCATCTACACTTTTAGGGTTAGTACCTAAATTCTGATTACCTCCTTTTGAGGTTGGTACCTAAATTCTAATTCTCTCTTTGGGGTTGGCTTAGACATCCTACTCCCATTTACAATTTTGGGGTCAGTACCTAAATTTTGATTCCCTCCTTTCGAGGTCGTTACCTAAATCCTGATTCTCCCTTCGAGGTAAGTTTAGACATTTTATTCCCATCTACACTTTTGGGGTTAGAACATAAATTCTGATTCCCTTCTTTCAAAATCAGTTCCTAAATTCTGATTCTCCTTTGGGGGTAGGCTTAGACGTCCTATTCTCATATACACTTTTGGGGTCAGTACCTAAATTATTATTCCCTCCTTTCGAGGTAGGTAGCTAAATTCTAATTCTCCTTTCGGGATATTCTTAGACGTCCTATTCCCATCTACAGTTTCGGGGTTAGTACCTAAATTATGATTCTCTCCTTTTGAGTTCGGTACCTAAATTCTGATTCTCCCTTCGGGGTAGGCTTAGACATCCTATTCCTATCTACAATTTCGGCATCAGTACCTAAATTCTTATTCCTTACCTTTGAGGTTGGTATCTAAATTTTGATGCTTTTTCGGAGTAAGCTTAGTCATCCTATTCACATCTATACTTTCATGGTCAGTACCTAAATTTTGATTACCTCCTTTCGACATCGGTACCTAAATTTTGATTCTCCTTTATGGGTAGGCTTAGACGTCCTATTCCCACCTACACTTTCGAGGTCAGTACCTAAATTCTGATTCCCTCCTTTCGAGGTCGATAACTAAAATCTAGTTCTCCTTTAGGGGTAGGCTTAGAAGCCCTATTCTCATTCTTACTTTCAGGATAAGATTTGATGCTTTATTTCTTCTTCTACGCATGTGTTTTCCACTCAATCTAGTTTCCTTGCACATAATTTCATTTCAAAATCCAAAATAGCTTTGATATATTCAATTCAAATTGACTCTTCGCTGGGACTGCTAGTTTTCCTGATAATTGTCCCTAAAATCTTTTTTCTTTTCCCCAGCGAGAGTATCCATTACTCTTCAGTGAAAACAACTGTCACTCAATTTTGCTCTTCATTCTAGGTCTGCTAACTTAGAAGTTGGTGTTGATTTTGTTGATCTTATTGGTCAATGCCTATACGTGCGGTGTGCTTGTCCGGCACACCACTCTTATTGGGGTCCTTTCATTGACCTCACTTTTTGTTTTGGTCTAGTTTCCTCCTTTGTAGCCTAGGGTCTAGCCATAGGATTTTCCTGTTGATTTTTCCTAGATGAATAGAAAAAGGAACTCTTACCATTAGAAATTTTAAACTTTTTCCCGCTCAACTTGAAGTTCCACATATTGGTCTTAACCTCAAGAACTTAGTAGGTAGGGTCAATATGGGGGAGCTCAAGGGGCATCCCTATAAGACTACTTGGCCTTACGGTTGAGCCTGGGTGTTGTTCTGGAGTTAGTTCACTTACTTGTACACCACATCACACTCACAATCCTAAACCCAAACTTGTTGGCTTAGATCCCTTGATCTTTTGTGAGATTCATGTAGATGGTTGATACGCCTAAAATATATAGTATTTTGGGATGCATTTTTATACCTATATTTGAGATATTGTGCTTTAATGGAAGGTATTTATGTGTTTTTTCTTTATATACAGGTTAAAAGGTGAAAAATGCTTAAAGGAGTGAAAAAGGATCAAATTTCGAGCAAATAGGAGAAAATTGGTCAAGAGTGATTTGGCGCCTAAGCACTAGATCTAGCGCTTATGCGTCAGTTAAACAAAGAAGACCATGCCTAAGCGCCAGAGGCCCCATGCTTAAGCGCCAATAATAGTGATTGGATGAGTAAATTCAGTTTTTGTGAATTTTTATAAGGTTATCCATTGGCTTAATAGGTGGTTACAACCACCATGGATGAAGATTATTGTGAAAGGAGGCATCTCTTGGCAAAATACATCAAATCAAGATATCTTTTGAAGAGATACCAAGGCACCTTTTGGAGATTTATAAACAAAAGAAGATTGAGTCTTTGAAAGTGTGCATGAAAAGAGAAAGTTTTGAAAGTTCTTGAAATGGGGAGTTAGTTCGGAGAGATTTTCAGGCAGCACATATTTATTTTATCCTTTTTATTTTAGTTTTTATATTGAGACTGCTGTAAAAGAAAAGAGATTCAAAGGAACTTGAAGAGTTTGGTGGAGGACTTGAGATAAGTTTTTATTATTTATTTTAGACTACTTTTAGTTTTAATTAAGACTTGTTGTTGGTTTAACAATGATTTCTACTATTAAGCTAAAGTGTGTTTTTGTTTTCTCCATGGATTTTGAGTAGTTTCTTTATTTTCTTCTCAAAATGATAAGTAATTCAGTGTTGGATGAATGTTGTGGAGAGTATTGATCCTTAATGTTAGAAGAAGTTGTGATGATTTAAGTATTAAATATAATTGAACCTATATCAAAAGGTTTTTCTATTTGAATACAGTAGTTTAAAATAACACTCTCCTAGGTGACTCTACTGATCTTCATAGTAGGGAGTAACTTTTCACAAATAAAGAAATGTCACTACTTTAAAATTGGATTAAGTGATGAAACAGGAAAACTAATATACCCTTCATCTCATACTTCCCACATAACACTTTCATCCGTCAAAAAATTATAAATATTTTACATTAAATCTTGCGTATAAATGAAATTTGCATAATGACAGATTGGAACTTTTTATATCATATACAATTCATTAATCCTCATAGGAGTAAATGGTACAGCCTTAACTCATACGAAGACAACTCCTTGGGTGATTCCATGTAGATTTTCATAGAACTCCTTCACTACAGGTACAACAAGCGCAACGGTAGTGTAACACAGAACTTCTCATCGCGTTTGCAGAATACTCTTGTCAACTGGAGCACTTGGATTGATCAAGCCATGATTAAGAAATTATCTTTCCTTGAACAATCTCTTCTTCATAATAACTTTATCATATAATTTATGCTCTTCAAAACTAATAAACTTTCTTCTATTAAAAACTTCATACCTCGAAGTACTTCTGGAATTGAAAGCCATGGAATCCAAAAATAAAAAGTTTCTAGGCGTTCTATGCAATTTTTAGGAATTTAAAAACACCTCCCGATGATTATTATGGAGCAAAATCCTACTAAAGTTTGCCAAAATTCGTAGGTACCGTCCAACCGCTTTTGGAGCCGCCGATGCTGAGATCCGTTTTCTGGGGCGTTGTCGACGCCAATGGCCAAATTTTTGTGATTTTTATTTCTTGTTCAATTAGATTCCAACAATTCTTCCAATACCAATATTGGACTTAAATTATAATTAATGCAACTGTGTAGGATTATTATCTACTAATATATAAGACACTTAACCAACTAAGTAGTAAAACATAGACATATATGTATGGGTTGCCTCCCACAAAGTGCTTGATTTAATGTCGTCAACCCGACATACCATTTATTTAGTTGGGTTGACTTAATATTAAACCATCTTTAAATTAAGGTATGTGTCCTTCATATTAGTATTTTAAATGATGCCCATTAACTTTAAATATATTTCCAGTATTAGGATCTTTAATCATAACAGTTCCATAATGATAAACTTTAATCACTTTAAATGGTCCTAACCATCTGGATTTCAGTTTACCTGGAAACAATCTCAATCTTGTATTATATAATATAATTTATAGTCCAGGTTCAAATTTCTTCTAAATAATCTTCCGATCATGTCATTTTTTCATTTTCTCTTTATAGATTTTTGCATTATCATATGCTTCATTTCTAATCTCCTCAAGTTCTTTGAGTTGCAATAATCTTTTCTCACTAGCATCTTTTAGATTAAAATTAAATTCCTTAATATCTCAAAATACTTTATACTCTAATTCTACAAGTAAGCGACATTTTTTTCCAAATATTAGTCTGTATGGGGACATTCCTATAGGAGTCTTATAAGCAGTTCTGTATGCCCATAATGTTGTATCAAGTCTAGCAAATCTATCCAATTTATAAGGATTTACAGCTTTTTCTAAAACGCATTTAATTTCACGATTTCATATTTCTGCTAGACCACTAATCTGAGGTTGATGAGTAGTAGAGAATATATGCATAATATCATATTTCTTAATTAATTTTTTGATTCGCTTATTCCTGAAATGAGATCCTCCTTCAGTAATAATTATTCTCGGCATTCTAGATCTTGTAAAAATATTTTTAATTAAAAATTTAGAAACACTCCGAGCATCACATCTAGGTACAACAACAACTTCAATGAAGTAATATATATAAGTTTTCAAATGAAGGCATAAATGGTCCAATAAAATCTAATCCCCACACATCAAATATTTCAACTTCCAATGTGTAATTTAGAGGCATTTCATTTCTTCTAGATATATTTCCTACACGTTGACATCTATCGCACATTTTAATATATTCATTAACATCTCTAAAAATAGTAGACCAATAAAATTCAGCTTGTAAAATTTTATATGCAATTCTATTTTTTTCCGAAATGTCCTCCAAATTCAGAATCATGTCATCTTTCAACTATCTGTTGAGTTTCTTCATAAGGCACACATCTTCTAATAATTAGATCTTTACATTGTCTATATAAATATGGGTCATCCCAAAAATAGTCTTTTGAATCATATATAAACTTCTTTAATTATCAATTTTTATATCAAGTGGTAGAATATCACTTATAATATAATTTACTATATCAGCATACCACGATACATCCATTTCATCAATACTATATAATTGTTCATCAGGGAAATTCTCTAAAAGTTCATTTGCAAAATTAGTTAATATTTCTATTTTTATTCCGGATAAATGATCAATTATTTGATTATAATTTGCCTTTTTATCAATCATGGTAAAATCAAATTCTTGCAATAGAAGTATCCATCTAATTAATCTTAGTTTAACATCCTTCTTTTGCATTAAATATTTAATAGCAGAATGATTTGTTTTCACTAAACATTTAGTTCTAATTAAATAAGGTCTAAATTTATCAAAGGCATAAATAATAGCTAATAACTCTCTTTTAGCAGTAATATAATTAATTTGAGCTTCATTTAGAGTCTTAGTGGCATAATATATAACTTTAAAAACTTTATCATGTCTTTGTCCTAATACTGCCCCAATAGCATAATCACTAGCATCAGACATTATTTCAATTGGTTTTTCCCAGTTGGGTGGTACTATTACAGGTGCACTGACTAATTTTTTCTTTAATAATTAAAATGCTTTTATGTATTCTTCATTAAAATCAAATTTTGTATCTTTTTTTTTAAAAGTTAACATAGAGGCTTAGTTATTTTCGAAAATTTTTTTATGTAGCACCTGTAAAAACCCAGCATATCCTAGAAAACTTCTCACTCCTTTAACACTAATAGGCGGTGGTAATTTTTCTATAACTTGGATTTTTGCAAGGTCTACCTCCACGCATTTTTTAAAAATTTTATGCCCAAGTACAATACCTCCTGCAACCATAAATTGACATGTTTCTCAATTTAATACTAAATTAACTTTTTCACATATTTCCATAACTTTTTCTAAATTATTAAGGCATCATTTAAATGAAGTCCCAAATACAGAAAAATCTTCCATAAACACATCCATTCCATGTTCTATAAAATTACTAAAAATTAACATCATACATCTATGAAATGTTGCAGGTGCATTGCATAGTCCAAAAGACATTCTACAAAAAGTAAATGTTCAATATGGTCTTGTAAATGTTATTTCTCTTGATTCATTAGAGCAATTGGAATTTGGTGTTAACCGATATATCCATCTAAAAATCAATAATATTTATTCCCAGCCAATTTATCCAACATTTGGTCTAGAAAGGGTAAAGGGAAATGTTCTTTTCTTGTGGCCATATTTAATTTTTTATAGTCAATGCAAATTTTCCAACCAGTTGCTTGACTTATTGGTATTAATTCATTTTTCTCATTTTATTCAACAGTCACTTCTTTCTTCAGGACACAGTGAATTGGGCTTACTCAAGATCTATCTGAAATAGGATATATAATTCCAACTTCTAACCATTTTAAAATCTCTTTTTTAACAACTTCTTTCGTTATTAGGTTTAATCTTCTCTAAGGATCAGCTTTAGGTTCATATTGTTCATCTAATAAAATTTTGTCCATACAAATTGAAGGACAAATTCCTTTAATATTTGTTAAAGTTCATCCAAAAGCATTTTTATACTTTTTCAACATTTCTATTAACTTTATAGTAACTAGCAACATAGATGACTCTCCTAAAAATACATACTTTAAATGGGCAGGTAATATCTTTAATTCAAGTTCAAGAGTTTAAAACTTGAAGGGATAAGATTTTTACTATCATTTTCAACAAGTCTAATGTCTCAAATTGGCCCTGAATATAATTCAATTCTTCTTCTTTAATTTCATCTCCATTCTAAAAAATTTCTCCTTGCTTAAATTCATCTTCAAATTCTTTCTTAAAATGTTCATTACTTAGATAATCACCTAATTCCATCCTGAAACATTCATTATCTTTTTCTGTTGTAGGATATTTCATAGCTTTTGCTATATTAAATTTTACTTCTTGATAATTAACTCTTATTATTAATTCTCCTTTTTGTACATCTATTGCAAGAAATGTTCTACCTAAAATAATAAGTATCTTTTTATCTTCCTCCAGATCAAATATTAGAAAGTCTACAGGGAAAATAAATTTATCCACTTTTACTAATACTTTCTCTATAACTCCTTTTGGATAAGTTATTGACCGGTTAGCTAACTGAAGAGTTACAGTAGCAGGGGAAATTTCTCCCATATCTAAACTTTTAAAAATTGATAAGGGCATAAGATTGATACTCACACCTAAATCACATAAAACTTTTCCATTTGATTAATCTTCTTAGAAATAACAGCAATTTGAGATGCAAAAATAGACATTGCTTCAGAATCATGAATACTGGCTACTCTCTTAGGATTTACCCTTTCAGAGGGTCATTGAAAATTATTAGTAGTCATTTCTTCAATTAAAGAATATGCTTCATCAAAAGGTTTTGACATTAATGATCCACCCGCAACAGCATCTATAATAGATCTTAATGATCCTACTAATCCATTTTAAAAGGTTTGAATTATTAACAAATCTGGTAAAGCATGGTGCGGACAATTTCTAAAAAAATCTTTAAATCTTTCCCAGGCTTCATATATTCATTCCCCTTCAAATTGACAAAAAGTTGTAATATAATTTCTAAGCTTAGTAGTATTTTAGGGTGGAAAATATTTAGTCAAGAATTTTAACGATAGTACTCCCCAAGTTCTAATAGATCTAGGTGCTAATGAATTTAACCAATCCTTGGCTTTATTCCTTAATGAAAACGGAATAAGTCTAAGCCTAACAACATCATTAGACACTTCGTCATATTTAAATGTAGCACAAATTTCAAACTAGTAAGATGTAACTTAAGATCTTCAGTAGGTGATCCTCCAAACTTATTATTTTTTATCATTTGGATAATAGCAGGTTTAAGCTCCAATAAATTAGCAGCAACATCGGGATTTTAAATAGTTAAATGAATTTCTTCTGCTGTCGAATTTGCATAATCTTTTAAAAGTCTTTGTCGGTTCTTATTTATTGGATTTTCTATTATATTTGTCATTTCTTTTCAATTCTTAAATTCTCTTTGTTGTTTTCAAATCTTTCTAATAATAAGTTCTAATTCTAAGTCATAAGGTACTAAACCTTCAGATCTAATATTTCACATTAACATATAAAGTAAGCAAAATAAAATTTTTTTAAAATAAACTCTTAAATAAATTTCTTTTTTTATTTATATTTATATATATATATATATATAGTGTTTTTATATATTTGTATATATATATATATATATATATATATATATATATTATCTAAATTTCCTAATTTATCAAAACTATTTAATTTGATTAAATTTAGTTGTTACCTTCCTCGACAACGATGCCAAAAACTTGATCCCAATTTTGATATGTAAGGATTTATGAAGTTGACACCACTATAGCGCCAAAAACTTGAAACTTATATGAAAAGTAAGTTGTGTAAAAGATATATAGAATCATAGACAATTAATAATGGGATTCTACGCAAGTATGTGTATCGTTATCAAGTAATAATGGACCTTCTATTTAAGCCACAAATATCGATCCCACGGGGAAGGTGTAAGTTAACAATAATAAAATTTAACGGGAAATTTACAGAAAATCAAACGAAATCACTATCACTATTTTCAAATGTTGAGATATTTAACAAATTGGATTACTTAACTATTAACAAAATGGAAATACAAATTTTGAATCATAACTACTAATCTACTAACTATGTTTACGTAATGAATATTTCTTATGTGAAAATGCATCCTTCCCACTACAATGAAATTCTGGTGAAATGAGATGAGATAAATGTTTATAATATGTATTGTGTCAAACAGGAGCAATTTTACTTTTCTACTCTAATACAGTGCATAGAAAATCATTGGTTAATCTTAGGTTTAATCCCTAAATCTATGGCTAGGCTAGGAGGTTACCGACTTTTCTTTACCTGAAGGCTAACTCTCACTTTAGTTTTTAAACACTAAGACCAAATTAGGGAATTTAGTATGTCACCCTAAAGGTTGTCCAATTCTACACCCAATAAAGAATATTTCCCTATTTATTTGCACTTCATTTCTTTAACGAATTCCTCCATAAAATCAAATGTGACCCTCACTCTGTTGTAGAACTCATACTCCATTTCATGGATCATATGTTTCATAACATATTTTAACAAATCAATTGGCTAAATTGGAAAGTAAATTAAGTTAAGAGTTGAAAAATAATCACAATTTATTTTATATTATAATTATGGCACATTCATTTTATCTTTTCATTTCATCATATCTTAGACTAGGGGGAAGATAGTGGGAACTACTCAGACTTCATGAGAAAGATATGACAAAATACAAATTTCATATATAAATGAAATTTCATATAACACTAAATAAATAAACAAACTTATCTAGAACTCTTTCTCAAGCAAATTGTTTGTAGCCTTTCCATATAAATGCAGCAAGAAGAACTCTCTCACTTTTCTCCTTCTCCAACACTCTTATAGAAAGTTTCACAATAAACCTCACCACAAAAACTCTAAAGTATGAAAGAAAAATTACTAATTGACACCAATATGGTTGTGGAATGAAGATGGATTATGAAAATGTGGCGTGGTGGAATGTTGTGGAGCAAAAAAGGAACGTAGAGGAACCCCTTTTCTGATGAAATTTGACCCTAGATAAAGTCCAAGGTTGGTTCTCCAAGAGGTGTCTCCATAAACTCTTCAAAAATTGTCCAAATACATCAAACCTTCTAGAAACGGGGTTTGAACTGCCTTTGGCACCGTCGACGCTAGTCTGGCATCGTCGACGCTGAGCAAAATCCTCCGACTTTTGGTGATTCTGCACTGTCGATGCTGGCCTTGGCGCTGTCGGCTCTGAGTATTTCCTCAGAAACTTCCTTTTGACTCCAAATTTCATCCGCTGCCTGGTTACTTTAAGCCCTAAAAATCAACAACCTGTAAGAAAACATCAAAATACCTTTTATTAAAGTGCATTATGACCAAAAATAACTATAAAATATAGGTCTAAAAATGCATATATTTTTGGTGTATCATTAGTGTATGCGTGGTTTAGGTTCTGAAGGACTAGTGCCCTACGATTCTGAATTAAAGATAACTATTAGAAAAATCAGAAAAACCAACAATGTTAAAAATCATGAAAAATCTAAAAAAATTACAGAAATGGCAGATCAGAACGATCATAATGCTGAAATTCATCAAGAGTTTAAACCTTAAAGAGATTATGCCAACCCTGCTGTAGATGAACTTCATTGTAGTATTCAAAAACTTACTGTAGTGGCTAATTCATTTGAGCTTAAATCTGCTANTATGAGTGTAGAGTTAGAGGCCTTTTAAGTGACAGGTTAAAGCCCCCAACTTCGTTTATTATTTTAGGTTCTGATACGAGAACGTTAGCCCCAGGTGGAGGGAATCAAGGGATCTCTAGATTGAGAGCTAGTATCTTCCCTGCCTAACCGGTCTTCAGAACTATTCAAACTTTAAATTAGTCAATGTTCTTTATGTCATCTCTATAGGTAAAGAATATTATTGGTCCTATTTGGCACAACACAATTTGCATACTTCCACGACAGAATCCATATACTTATTATTGATTCATGTTAAAAAGAAAGATATTTTCATATTAAGTACTTTTCTTCTACCAAAATTTTAGTTATCCCTTTAAGTTGTTACAGATACATTAAAATATCAAAAATACCAAAAAAAATTAAATTTTAAATTCTTGCAAAAATCATTTTTAGTTTAAGTAATTATCTTTAAAAAAAATTTCTAAAAAGTGCATATTACATAATCTTCCATGTGGGTTCGATATTCAGAACTTAATCAAAAAGTCTTGTATTACTAGATAACGATACGTATACTTGTGTAGTATCCCAATATAAATCTATGTAAATTAAAAAGTTAAATTCTTATTTTTTTTCAGGATAAAGTTTTTGGTTTTGTTTCAAAATAAAGAAATATAAGTGAAAAATACCATCATATATACTGTGCATAAGCATTAAGTCGGGATAAAGTTTTTGGTGCCATTACCAGGGAAGAAAACTAAGTAAATTTCTAATTTTTGAAAGTAATATTTAAACTTTAGATATTGTATCTTATTTTGTATGTTTTATTTTACTTTATTTTATTTTATGTTAGTGTTTGCACAGTTCAGGTTCTGAAAGACTAGTGTCCTACGATTCTGAACTAGAAAGAGCTATTAAAAAAATCAGAAAACCCAAAAAAATTAAAAATCTTAAAAAATCAAAAAAAGTTATAAAAAAGGCAAACCAAAATAATCAAAATGTTGAAATTCATCTAGAGTTTAGACATTTAAGAGATTATGCCAACTTGTAGATGAACTTCATTGTAGTGTTAAAAAACCTATTGTAGTGGCTAATTCATTTGAGCTTAAACCTGCTATTATCCAAATGATATCAAATAATTAGTNTCTGCTATTATCCAAATGGTATCAAATTATCAGTTTGGGGATCACCAACTGAAGATCCAAATTTACATCTTGCCAATTTTCTAGAATTGTAGGATCACCAACTGAAGATCCAAATTTACATCTTACCAATTTTCTAGAATTGTGTGCTACAATTAAATACGATGGTGTATCTGATGATTCCATAAGACTTAGGTTATTTACTTTCTAACTGAGGGATAAAGCTAAGATGTGGTTGAATTTGTTAGCACATGGATCTATCAGAACTTGGGGTGATTTAGTACAAAAACTCCTTGCTAAATATTTTCCGCCATAAAAAACTATGAAGCTTAGAAATAATATTACATCTTCTAATCAGTTTGAAGGGGAGTTTATTTATGAAGCATGGGAATGATTTAAAGAACTCTTAATAAAATGTCCATGCCATGCTATAACAAATAGGTTAATAATTCAAACTTTTTATAATGGATTAGTTGGATCTCTTAGATCAATTATCGATGTCCTGTTGGTGGTTCATTGATGTCAAAACTATTTCATGATGCTTATGCTTTAGTTGAGGAGATGTCCACCAATAATTTTCAGTGGCCTTCTGAGAGGGTGAATCCTAAGAAAGTAGCCAATATTCATAAAACCAATGCATTTACTATGCCATCAAATTAAGTTGCTGCAATTTCAAGGAGTCAAACCAATTTAGAATGAATTTTTTTCAACCAATTTCCATGATTGAATAGAATTCATTACGCCAAATGGTAGATTCTCAAGCATCAATACAAAATTTGAATGCCATAAATAATAAATAGAATAATCCATATTCAAATTATTATAACATAGGTTGGAAAAACCATCCCAACTTTAACTAGAATAACAATTCGGGTGGTAATAATCAGCGATGGGGGAACAACCAAGTAAACCCATTGGGAAACTAGAACAACCAAGGGAATAATAATTATAGATCTACTTATCCTCCAGGTTTTAATAGTAATACACAATATAAGAAGAAGAAGTTGTCTATAGAAGAAGTGGTGTTACAAATGGGAAATCAATTACAAAGTCAAAGATAATTAGAAATAATGAGAATCAACTTAGGTAAATTGTAAATTCATTAAGTAATAGATCCCAACTAACACTTTCTAGTAATACTGAATCAAATCCAAAAGACCAGAATAAAGAGCATATAAACGCCATTCAACTTAGAAGCGGAAGAGAGTTGGAAGGTAGGGTTCAGAAAGAAATTGAAGTAGAGAGAGAAGAAATTGAAGAATCAAAAGAGCACACTCCAAAAGATTCTAAAAGACCAATTTTCTCTGCTAAAAATTGAATTGGAAAAACTACCACCTCCATTTCTTCAGAGACTTCACCAACAGAAGTTGGATAAGCAATTTTCAAAATTTTTTAAAATATTTAAAAAGCTTACAATTAATATTCCATTTTCTGAAGTCTTAGAAAAAATGTCAAGCTATGTAAATTTTATGAAGGATATTCTCAACAGATAAAGGATAATTGAAGATAATTAGACTGTTGCACTTAGTGAGGAATGCAGTGCGACAATTCGAAGAAGCTTCCTGAAAAGCTTAAAGATCCTGATAGCTTTACAATTCCATGTGTAATAAGAGACAAATTTTATGGGAAAGCTTTATGTGATTTAGGTGCAAGCATTAACCTTATGCCATTATCAATTTTTAAAAGATTAGGATTAGGAGAAATAAACCCTACTACTATAAAGCTGCAGTTAACAAATAATTCGATAACTTACCATATAGGAGTTGTAGAAGATGTCCTAGTGAAAGTGGAATAATTTCTCTTTCTTGTTAATTTCATTGTGCTAAATATGGAGGAAGATAAAGAGATACCTATCATTTTGGGGAAATCTTTCCTAGCCCCAAGAAGAGCAATGATAGATGTGCAGAAAGGGAAATTAATAATGCATGTCAATGATCAAACTGCTACTTTTAACATTTCAACATCAATGAAATACCCTGAAAAAAGTCAAGATGATAAATGTTTTAGAATGGATGTTATAAGATATCTAAGTGAATGTCATTTAAAAATGATTTATGAAGAAAAATCTAAAGTACAAGATTTGGAACAGGAGTAAGAAGAGGAATTCAATCAATGTGAATATCTTTTTAAGGAAGATTCAAACTATGTTCGACAAATTTTTGAAATTTTTGACACGATAAACAAAGATAAATCATTTGGTCCATCTATTGAAAAACTTCCAGAACTTGAGTTGAAGTTACTTGTTGATCATTTAAAATATGTCTGTTTAGGAGATTCCTCTACTTTAGCAGTTATAACTTCCTCAAAATTAACATGGAAGAAGAAGAAAGGTTCATGAAAATTGTGAAAAATTTTAAGAAAGCCTTTGGATGGATAATTGCTGATATTAAAACAATCACTCCTTCAATTTGTATGCATATAATTCATATGGAAGAGAATTGCAAAGCCAGGGTTGATCCTTAAAGGAGACTAAATCCTGTTATGAAAGAAGTTATAAAGAAAGAAATTTTAAAATGGTTAGATGCTGGAATTATCTACCCTATTTCAGATAGTGCATGAGTTAGTCAAATTCACTACGTTCCTAAGAAAGGAGGAGTAACTGTAACTATGAATGAACATAATAAGTTAATACCTACTAGACAAGTTACAGGGTGGCGAATATGCATTGGTTATAAAAAATTAAATCTTACCACTAGGACATATCATTTTTCATTACCCTTTCTAGATCAAATGCTGGATAGACTAGCTAGGCATAAATACTTATTTTTTTCTAGATGGATATACTGGTTATCACCAAATTCAAATATCTATTGAAGATCAAGAGAAAACAACTTTTACCAGTCCTTATGGTACTTTTGCTTTTAAAAGAGTGTCCTTTGATTTATGTAATGCCCCTGCCAAATTTCAAAGATGTATGATGACATTTTTTTATGATTTAATTGAAAAAGGGATTGAAGTATTCATGGATGAGATTTCAGTGTTTGGAACTTCATTTGACTTGTGTTTAGAACATTTATCCAAAGTTCTTAAGCGTTGTGATGAAACAAATTTAGTCATTAATTGGGAAAAATGTCAATTTATGGTAGCAGGAGGAATTGTGTTAGGTCATCACATATAAAAAAATTGTATGGAAGTAGATTCTGCTAAAATTCAAGTGATTACTAATTTACCTTATCCCATAAATGTAAGGCAAATTAGGAGTTTCTTCGGATATGCTAGATTCTACATGCGATATATTAAAAACTTTTCAAATATTGCTAAGCCTTTGTGTCATTTACTGGAGAAATATGTAATTTTTAATTTTGATGAGGAATGCCTAAAAGCTTTTAAGTTATTAAAAGAAAAATTAATCACTGCACCATACATAGTTTCACCAAATTGGGAAAAACCTTTTGAACTTATGTGTGATGCTAGTGATTATGATAATGGAACTGTTTTAGGACAAAGATATGATAAAATTTTTGAAGTTATTTACTATGTTAGTAAAACTCTTAATGAAACTCAAATTAATTATACATCTACTAAAAAAGAGTTATTAGCAATTGCATTTACTTTTGATAAATTTAGATCATATTTGATTGGAACTCATTGTGTAGTTTATACTGATCATTCTGCTATTAAGTATTTAATGAAAAAGAAGGATACTAAACATAGACTTATAAGATGCATTCTTCTTTTGCAAGAATTTGATTTTGAAATAGTAGATCCGAAGGGGTTTGAAAATCAAATTGCTGATCATTTGTCCACGCTTGAGTTAGAAAAACCACTATGTTTTGAAAAAAAAATTAATAAACATTTGTCAGATAAAAAATTGTTCACTATTAATGAGTGGCATGTTCCGTGGTATGCTGACATTGTAAACCTTATTGTTAGTGATATTATACCATATGGAATGACATAAAAATAAAAGAAGAAATTTATTTCTAAACCTAAGACTTATTCTTAGGATGATCCATTTTTATATAAACAAGAAAAGGATCTGATTATTCAAAGATGTGTATCATTAGAAGAAACTTATTAGATTATCCAAAATGTCATAATTCTGATTTTGGGGGATATTTTGGTGTTGATAAAATAGCATACAAAATTTTACAATCACGATTCTATTGGCCTACAATTTTTAGAGATGTTAATGCTTATATCAAAACTTGTGATCGATGTTAAAGAGTAGGTAATATTTCTAGAATAAATGAGATACCCCTCAATTATATCCTAGATTTTGAAATATTTGATGTTTGGAGATTAGATTTCATGGGACCATTTATATCAACTTTCAGAAATTTATATATTCTGTTAGCAGTGGACTATGTATCCAAATGGATAGAAGTTATTGCTTTTCCTCGATGTGATGCTCAAAGTGTTGCAAAATTTTTTAAAATGAATATATTTTGTAGATTTAGGATGCCAAGATTTATCATTACTGATGGGGGAAGTCATTTCAGAAATGTCATATCGGAAATGTTATTAAAGAAATATCATATATATCATAGGATTGCTACATCTTATCATACTCAGACAAGTGGTTTGGCTGAATTATCCAATTGAGAAATTAAAAGAATTATGAAAAAATCTGTGAATCCAAAAAAAATTGATTCGTCAATCAAACCTGACTATGCTTTGTGAGCTTACAGGACTGTATACAGAACTCCTATAGGAATGCCTCCATATAGACTAATATTTGGGAAAGCTTGTTACTTACCAGTTGAACTTGAACATAAAGCATATTGAGCGATTAAAGAGTTCAATTATAATTTGAAAGATGCTTTTAAGAAAAGATTATTATAATTAAATGAGCTTGAAGAGATAAGGAATGAATCTTATGAGAGTGCTAAGATTTATAAAAAAAGGATGAAGATGTGGCATGATCGAAGGGTTCTTACTAAAAATTTTCAGTCAGGGCAACAAGTTTTGCTAAATAATGTAAGGTTAAGATTATTTCCCGGTAAACTTAAGTTTAGGTGGATGGGCCCAATTATTATGATAAAAGTTTATCCTTATGGAGTTGTGGATTATAAAGATACTAAGTCTGAAAAAATATTTAAAGTTAATGGACATAGACTGAAACCTTATTCTATACGGGATCAACATAAGTTTAATGATGAAATGATGTTAGGTCAACCAGAATAAGCACTGGTTACGTCAGGCTAACGACGTAAAACCAAACGCTTTATGGGAGGCAACCCATAATTAACAGAGTGTTTTGTTTTGATTGTTGTTTTATGTGTGATTAAGAAAATTGGGGTAGTATTATTGAGACTATTATGTGTAAATACTAATTTTAATATTTTATTTAGTGGCTTATACACGTTAGAATAATAATTTGGATGTTAATTTGACTATTGCAAAAATGTGCACTAGCGCTTAAGCACCTGATTTGGCGCTTAAGTGCGGCAGTTTTAACACATGTGCAAAATTCAGATTCTAGAAGGGAAAACCACCAATTAGTTTGTAAAAGCGTACCAAGACAGTTCCTAGACATGTCTAGGAGTTATTGGAAGGATTTAGGCCTATGAATAGAAGGGATTTGTGAAGGAATTTCACCCCAAATCATTTTTAGCCCTAAAGTCTGAGAGAGAGAGAGAGATTTTGAGATGATGTCTTCATGGAAGATGGATTTGAAGAAGAAGGAAGAGACCATGAGGAAGAAATTCATTAGTCAAAGTGTCCAAGAGATGTATAATGGTTCCTTAGCCGTTAGTATTGAAGGGATATCAGTGAAGATCAACAAAATTGAGAATACCATGTCTTTACTAGAGACTAAGGTGTTGGAGATTCATGCACATCTTGAGCATATTGGATGGCAATTGAAAATACAATTTAGCCACACTAGCTATATAGAGGAAGCAGATAAGGAGATGTTTCTTAAGAAAAAGTGGATTGAAGAAGATTGTATTAGAGCACGTCACCACCATCTGTTTTATCAACTTTATATTCTCATTGCCCTAGGAGAGACTAGTGAAAGACCTGAGTTTGTCCCATCAAATGAAGAGTGGAATTAAGTTCTATGTTTGAGTTTATTTGTTTGGATATATTGTGTTTAAATGTAAGTGTTTGTTTTTAGTGTTTATGACTTTTTTTGAGTTTAATTGTAATATGTGTGTTAATTGTTTGAATTTAAGAAATTTTCTCATCCGAGACTATTTGGAGTCAGAATTAAATGTTAATTGTACTTGTACTCGTTTGTGAATTAATATAAGTTTGTTTATGTGAAAATTTGTGTTATTTTTAGCCTAAAACTGAAATAGTTATTATGGAGAAATTTGAGAGAGAGGGGAGTTATAGCAAGTTGAATAGTCATTTAAGTGCAATGAGACCATTTAGGGGTGGTTTACTTAGGCAAATAGTGCATTATACTCTAATTTGAAAATTTTGAAAATTGTGCACTGGCACCTAAGTGACACATCCGGCACTTAAGTGTGAGCTAACTAGAGAGGCAGGCTCCTAAGCTTGATGAAAACTGGCTCGTGAATGGTTAAAATTGAAATTTTAGCCCGAAAATTACCATTTTTAATGCCAGCTTTACCTTCAACCTCTCGAGTTTACAATTTTTTAGGGTTATGACACATCTAAAGTGAAGATTTCTTGGTGGAAACAAGTGAAATTTGCTAGATCCAAGTTCCTTGAGGTAAGAGCTTTACTTCTATGCAAAAAATTTGGATTTTCACCATGTATTTTGAGTACATTTGGAGAAATTTGAAAATCCACTATTCATGGTGAAAAATGAGGAAAAATATGTGGAAATGGCATGGGAAGTTTAGTTTGTGCTTTTGGAAGTTTAGTTTACTAGTTTAGACTTAATTTTTTAAGATAATTTTGGAATTTATAAAATTTGTAAAATGACACCAAGAATGAAGAGAAGCAAAGTAAAAACCCTTTTGATTCAAGTAAATCTGTTAGTTGGAAGAATCAAGATCGGTACAGTGAGCATTTCAATCACAAAAACTGATTCAGGATCATTGTTTTAAGAATCCAAGTAGAGAAGTGGAAGATCTGATTATTCACTGACAATGGGAACAACTCTGTTGTTTTTCTTCTGTTGCCATTATTTTTGTTGTTAGGGAGTTCTATGCTAACCTCCCAGAGGCTGAAGATGATAGAGTTATGGTTCGAGGAAAGTTGGTACCTTTTTCACTGGAGGTAATCAACTTGTTCTATGATCTACCATCTGACACCTTATGTTTTTATGCAAATTATAGTCCGACTGAGGCAAAGCTAGACGAGATTATTTCTTACTTGACTATTGGAAGAGGACTTTGGAAGATCACTAATGAAAGGAGAGTCAATTTTCCAACTTCAAAGTTATGTGCACCTTCAAAGGCCTGGCACTATTTTATTTCTGCTCATCTGCTACCAACAAATCATCTTAGTGAAGTGACCAGAGAGAGAGCAATCGTAAATTTAATAAATTCAGGAAGGAAATCTCATTAACATTGGAGCATTGATTTATCAGACTATCATCTGTTCTTCCACAACTGTTACTACTGTAGGTCTGGGATTCACTTCCTTGATCTTTTCTTTGTGTGAACAAGCATGAGATAAATATGGTAGCTGGGAAGAAGTATTGTTTCCTCTAAAGCACGTCACTAAGGTGAATGTGAAGACTTATTCTAAGCATTCTATTTTTGGCTAGAGAGGAGGATTTTTTAGGAGTTACGGAATGGAGACGTCTGCTGCTTCTACCTATGCTGCTTCTACATCTAGACCATCTACCCCACATGTTTCTACATCTAAAGGTGAGTCTACTGAGACCCGAGATGCATTATTACGGAAGATGATGGACAATATTAGCTTTACTGCTAATAAAGTTTAGAATTTAGAGCGTTTAGATTTTTATGTTTAAGTTTTGTTGAGGACTGTGGTCTTGATACTACTACATTTGCATTTGTGTGTTGATTTAGATTGTGTTGTGTTTTGGATTTTTTTTATTTATTGTTGTTGTGATATTTATGTTATTTAATATTTTGTTTTTAAATTCTAGGGTAGTAACTGTTGTGAGTTTTGTGAGTTAGTTAGTTTAGAACTTTACTTAATTCTATGTCTTTTGAAAAGATTAAAAATCTTGCTAACTTAGATCTTAAATTTCAATTTCAGAAATTGCTACCCTGCATATTTCTTTTATCATGGTTGTGTGTTTGTTTTTATATTGAGATTTTGGAGTCAAAGTTAGTGTGTTAGTTTGTTTTTATGTTTATACCCACTACTTAGAAGTCTATTGAATCTCTACATGTTGAATTGAAATTAAAATATTTCAAAATTTAATAAAAATTAATTTTACTTCTATTTTTTTTTTTAGTTTTTTCTACTTGTATCATTAGGTTTAAATATTTATGTTAGCATGTTATTTTAAATTTTCCTTCCTGTTTATATATATATCTCATGCTAAAATGTGTAATCTGTTAAAAATTTAAGTTTGGGGGGATAGAAAATAATTTCAAAACTGGAATTTTACTTGATCTCCAATGTGCTACAAGTGAAGTTGATTTGAAAAGAAAAAAATGATTATGTATATGAAGTTATATTAGGGAAGTAAAATTTAATTTTAGAAATGAGTATGAAAATTTAGTTGAAATTTTTTAGTAATGAAGAAAAACTTTAATTTAAAGGTTTTTTGTGTAGAAATTGTTTAATATAGTTTAACTAACTTTAGTAAGTAAAATTGTATTTTAAAAAATTTAGAAAATTTAGACTTTTATTTTTCATACTTAAATTTATTTTATTAAAATAATTTTCAAAACTATTATTATATTTATAAGTAAAAGACTTATATCAAGACGCTTTCGGAAAGGAGAAGCGAAACTGAAAATTATTAAAAGCTTATCCAGATATAGTAATAAAAAATTGGTTACTATATCCTGAAAAAGAAAAGAAAAAGAAAATAAAAAAAGGAAAAGAAAAAAAAGAAAAAGAAAAAGAAAAAGAGAAAAAGTTAGGGAGGAGAAGCTTGAGGATTAGTGACTAATCAAAAATTGGTTCCACATTTGATATTTTTAAAGTATAAGACTTGAGAAACTCTTAAGCTTAAGGATATAATATAGTAAGTAAAATTATTTCAAATAAAAAATTTTAAGTAGAGAAAAAAAAAGGACTAAATTCTAAATTTAGAAAATCTACAATATTTCTGAATTAGATAGGAACTCATATTTTCATCTTTCTTAACATTAAGAATTTCTAAACTTTAAGTTGGTCTCAATTNTTGGGGAGTTAGTTCGGAGAGATTTTCAGGCACCACATATTTATTTTATCATTTTATTTTGAGAGTGTTGTAAGGATAAAAGATTCAAAGGATTATTTCTTGTTTTGGACTACTTTTCGTTAAACTTGTTATTGGTTTAACAATCATTTCTACTTTTAAACTAAAGTGTGGTTTTGTTTTCTCCATGAATTCTGAGTAGTTTACTTTATCTTTCTTCTTAAAATGATAAGTAATTAAGTGTTGGTGGAAGTTGTGGAGAGTATTGATCTTTAATGTTGGAATAAGTTGTGATGATTTAAATCCATGCACTTCATTTACTTCTTGATTTGGCCAATCCAAACGTTCAAATTTGTTGTGAGAACATGTAAGAATCAGGCTGTTATTGTCTCAGTCAACAATTAGAATAGATCACATGAGGTTGTATGAATGAGAATGTAGTTCATATGATTGAGTGCAAATAAATAGGAAAATCATTGAAGGGTGTAGAATTAGAGGACTTTAAAGTGATAGGAAGCCCCCAACTTGGTTTATTATTTCAGGTTCTCATACGAGAATATTAGCCCTCAGATGGATGGAATCAAGGGAACTCTAGAGTGAGAGCTAGTATCTTCCCTACCTAGTCGGTCTTCAGAACTATTCATAACTCTGGAGTGAGAGCTAGTATCTTCCCTGCCTAGCCGGTCTTCAGAACTATTCAAACTTTGCTCTAGAGTGAGAGCTAGTATCTTCCCTGCCTAGCCGGTCTTCAGAACTATTCAAACTTTAAGGAGGGAATCGAGGGAACTTTAGAGTGAGAGCTAGTATCTTCCCTACCTAGCTGGTCTTCAGAACTATTCAAACTTTAAATTAGCCAATGTTCTTCATCTCTAGTAAGGGCCTAGCCTGTCTTCAGAACTATTCAAACTTTAAATTAGCCAATGTTCTTTATATCATCTCTAGTAAGGGTAAAGAATATTATTACTCATATTTGGCACAACACAATTTGCATACTTCCACAACAGTAAGGGTAAAGAATATTATTGCTCCTATTTGACACAACACAATTTGCATACTTTCACAATAGAATTCCTATACATGGTATCTTCCCTACCTATCTGGTCTTTAGAACTATTCAAACTTTAAATTAGCCAATGTTCTTTATAGCATCTCTAGTAAGGTCGGTCTTCAAAACTATTCAAACTTTAAATTAGCCAATATTCTTTATAGCATCTCTAGTAAGGGCCTAGCCTGTCTTCAGAACTATTCAAACTTTAAATTAGCCAATGTTCTTTATATCATCTCTAGTAAGGGTTCTGCCTAGCCGATCTTCAGAACTATTCAAACTTTAAATTAGCCAATGTTCTTTATAGCAACTCTAGTAAGGGTAAAGAATGATTTTGCTCCTATTTTTCATAGCACAACTTGCATACTTCCACAACAGAATTTCTATTACTTATTACTGATTCATGATAAGAAGAAAGATATTTTTCATCTTTAGTGCTTTTCTTCTACAAATACTCTAGTTATCTTTTTAAATTATTTTTCTTCTATCAAAATATTGAAAATACCAAAAAAATTTAAATTTTCATTATTATAAGAATCATCTTTAGTTTAAATAACTGTCTTTTTAAAAGTAGAAAGTTTCTAAAAGTGCATATTGCATAATCTCACTGTGGGTTTGATATTCAAGTCTTAATCAAAAAGTCTTATATTACTTGATAAGGATATGTATACTTATGTAGTATCCCAATATATATAAATTAAAAGTTAAATTCTTATTTTTCTTCAGGATCAAGCTTTTTGTTTTGTTGCAAAATAAGGAAATATAAGTGAAAAATATAATCAAAATTATTTTTATACTGTTGTATATAGGCAGTAAGTCATGATCAATGGTCAACTAGACCCACTAGCCCTAGACTAAGGTCTAGCTAAGACCAGTACATGAAGGAGCTACAGTAGAGGATTCCATTAGTTCACGACTCAAATTGGGTGGTTGACAATCCAATTTTTACTTAAGTACCCAACTAGCCTTTTACCCCAAAATTTAAAATTGACCAAAATTCTCTAAATTACTGAAACTACCCAAGTCTATTCAAAAATAATTTCAAACCATTTCAAGCTACCCAAATTGCCCAAACCTCCCAAAATTATCAAAATAACCAAAATACCCCCGAATTTGCCAAAACTACAAAAAAACCCTTGGTGGCTCAAACTTTCCAAAAACCCTCAAAATCATTTCAAATGACTCCAAAATCAATTTGGACCCTTCAATTAAATCCAATTTGCCCAATTTGACCATTTTGATCAAAACCACCAAAATTGCCCCTAAAGGCCCAATTTCTCGAAATTCACCCCAAATGTCCCTAAATTTCATCCCATTGTTCCCAAATTTCAATTCTAAACTAAAATTCATCATTATTATGATCATTTAAATTAAAATTCAAGCTTAATTGACCCATTCTTTTAGCTTAATTTTGATCCAAACCAAAACCTCCAATTTTGACCATATGACCCTATCTCACCCAATTGAACCCCATAACCCACTTAATTGCCTCAATTTGGATCCTAAACTCTTCCTAACATTCCTAATAATCAAATTGAGCCCTCAATTGGCCTTTCTCTAGCCTCAATTCCACCCAATTTCAACCTAAATTCAAAATCCCCAAGTTTGCCCCAATTTAGCCACATGCCCAAATTCTACCAATTTGAATGCCCTAACCCTAAAATTGGTACCCAATTGATGTTGAAAACTCTTTATGACATTACCCTAGACCATTTTGAGCCATCAATTTAGACCTAGCTTGACCCTAGCCTAACCTAAATCCAAATCCAACCCAACACCCCCGAATTGACTAAAAGACCAATTTCCTCCAAATTGAACTTCCAAATTAACTCAAAACCACTCCAATTCTTTTCTAAACTCTCTTTGAATATTATCTATATCAAATTGATCAATCAATTGAGCTAAAAAGCATGGATAGCTCAATCAAAACCCTACTTCAAGCCAACTTGACCCACATGGACCCTTTCACCAAATTTAACTTAACCAATACAAATTGGCCAACCGAAGACCACCACAGCCACTAAGTGCACCCTTTAAACCAAGCCAAACCCTCTTGAAGCATCCAAAGGAAGCTACAGACCAATGGTTCTCTAAATTAATTGATTTCATCCCATTTTTGGGTCTATACCAAATATCTCCACCATCATGCCGAACCATTAAAGGTTAATCATAATTAACCCTGCCACTAGCTCACCTAACCACCTAACCACCTCCTCTGCTTTGGACAGCCACCCTAGTTGCCAAAAAACTCTAAAAATGAGAGCCACCTCACCAAATTTAAGCCCAATTGAACCTATCCAAGCTGCCCAACCCCAATTACTCATTGGAGCTCTTTTGACCTCCACATAACCAGCTTATTGCACCCATTAATTGGCCCAGAGCTCCACCCAAAGCCCCTCTATTTAAGATCACCTCCTCCACGAATAAACTAGAGAGAGAACTAATTCCTTGGGGAAACTCTGCCAAATTGATCTCAGAGACTCTCCAAGGCCTCCTTAGCTCAAGACCACCATTTCCCCCCTCTGGTTCTCACTGTGAGAGCCCAATTTTGATCTCAAAATTTCAGTTCAAACAAGGATAAATTTCTCCACACCTATACAGTGGACGAAACTCCAATTATTTGTGCCCACACCATCACCAGAGAAAGATTACTTGATCCCCCACAAAAGTTCCCTCTCAAAGAGCCTCTAACATAGCTCTAGACTAACACCTAAAATTCACTTTGATCGAAATCATACGTAGACAATTCACCAGGGCCCAGGACTTTATATGGAGGTTCATTGGACCCAATCAAAGTTGCTAAAACCATTTAATTGAGGTCTCCCTTCTCAGATAAAGGAATTGAACTTCAGCCAAACTGAGCTTCATTTGATTCCCCATATGTATTCACTATATTTCATACCTTATAAGCCATACAGATATACTCTTCCCGAGTAAATGAAGGTATAGGAACAAACCTAATGCAATTTGGTTGACTCTAGACGAAGATCTTAATGTTTTAGTGTGAACAGTTCTTGGGTTGGCTCGTTTGGGGAAGATCAACGGTTGTCGTCTGATCACGCGTGTATCAGATGGATGGTTGAGATCGCATTGGATGAATTCTTGGAACGAAAAGCAAGGTCGCGTGGCAGCTGAGGTGGCTGGCAGCATCAAATAGCGAAGCGCCACCTGAAATCTTGGAGTGGAAAAGGATGAGTTGATGTCGGGTGTTTAAGTAGTAAAATATGGATTTTTTTTGGATTTGATTAAATGCCTGAACATCAAAAATCCATATCTTTATCCAGAAAAATTAGAGAAATAAAAAAAATACCCTCTTGCTCAAGAAATAGAGGAGAATAATGTGGAATAAAAATTAAAATTTTTTGATGACTCTATGATTTTTATGTATTAAATACTCTCTGGAGTATTTTAATTTCTTATGATCAAGCAAAGCTCACCATAACTTGAAATTTTTAGCGTTCATTCCTTATGATAGAAGCTATGTCCTCTAATTTTTCCAAGGTTAGAGGACATCTCTGTGTCTCTAAAACTAATTTTAAAGCTACGATGACAATTTTGGCTTATTTTAATTTAATAAATTAAATTATCATATGTAAAATTATGGGAATAATTTTATTAGGTTTCCTATGGTCATAGAAGTTTAAGAAAAATATCATGATGGCTTGAATAATTTTGTAAATTTATATATTTGCTTAAGTGTATATCTCTTGTAGTAATTTATGTAAATTAAATACTAATTAAAAATTAACAAAATCAATTTCACACTTTGTATAAAGAACATGTTTACCCACTGCAAAAATTTAAAAAGTATTTGACTAAGTTCGAGACCTAAAGTGGATTTTTTAAGAAACCTTGTATTTTTGTACAAAAATAATTATTTTAAATTAAATACAATTGGGAAAGTTATGAAAAGTGTTTTTCTGAATTCCTTGTGAATAGGGACACTTAGGAAAAAGAATTTTTTTTTTGAAAAAATAATTGATTTTTAAGCTTTAATTTGAATTTAAAATAATAAAAAATAATTAAAAATCTCAAAAATACCAAAATATTTTATAACATGTCTAATTGTTCCCTGACCACTTAGAACTCACTAGTATTCTTTCTATAAATTTTTTGGGATTATAAAAATGTATTTTAAGTAATTAAATTTATTGTGCAAAATTTTTTACTAAAATAATTATAAAAAATAAAAGAAAACTTAGAAAAATATTGAGTTAATTTCTTTGGGTTCTTTGAAGTCAGAAAGATTATAGAAAAATATAAAAAGTAATTTTTAAAATAAAATTTATTTTCTTTTTGTTTATTCATTAAAAATTAACTAAAAATTATAATAATTAAAGTATAATTCAAAAATTTATGAAAATTGGATTGAGTGTTCCTGTGTCGTATGCAAACTTCCTAGAATTTTATTAAGGATAGAAATTATGTTTTTTTTAAATTAAATCAATTTTTATTAAAAATTCCTATTTTGGAATAAAATAATTATATAAATTAAAAATAAAAATAAAAATAAAAAACAGACAAAGTCCTCTCTGATATTTTAATTAACCCATGAGCAGCAAACTAGCAAAGTTTCAAAGTCGTTTGAATAAAACTAAAGGAATTATGAAATAAAGAGCCTTAGGAGCAAAATATTAATTATGGCTTTTTGAGCTCAAATTAAAATTTAGGTTAAACTAAGAGGTAAAAAAGTAATATTTATCATAATGGATTCACATTATTCTTTATAAAAGGGTAAAATTATAATTAATCAGATTGTTGTGGTTTGGAAGATGAATATATTGGATGATTCTAATGTGAGGGGTATGAGATAAGAAGACAATAATTAACTAGTTTGAAGCCACAGACTAATGGTTAAGCATAATTCAATTGTTCAATAAGAATCAAATTCATTTCACTTAATTTTTTTTAATTAAAAATCTATCCATTAAGGATCTAAGCGCTTGGTAGGGAGCTAGGATCGTCCTAATAATATCTAAAGGGATTATAAGAGAAAGAACATGACATTTTTCTAAAAATTTGAGTATAAAATTTGCATAAAAAAATAGGTAATTTTAAAATGGATCATGTGGCTCTTGGGTTTGGACTTGCCACTGGCCATGGGGAGGTGGTAGATCTTAGGTGGTCACTATCTTGTGAAGGGAAATCAGTGGTGGATAACGGTGAAGTAAATTGAGTTGTGTCTTGTGTGCATGGGTGAAGTGGAATGGGGCACGTTGCTTTTGGGTCAACCATGGGTTTGAGTATTGCGAATGGCCTTTGCTCACTCCCCATGGTGGCTAGGTCTAATGTCCAGCATGTGGGTTGGATTGACAAGTCCCAATCATGGAGATTAAAGCTTTATCATGGGTTTAATTGAATCATGTGCATGGTTAAATAATTTTTAAGGGATCTTGAAAGAGGCTCCTCCTATAGTTATAAGTGGTATGGTGGCTCATGCATGGCTCCTTAGCTTCCTTATGGCTTCGGTGAAGCCATATGGCTTGTCTAAGGCTTGCATAAGTTACATGGAAGTGAATTTTTGTGATCTTTGTACTTTTTGGAAATATTTTTCATGAAGCCAAATTTGGTCTTTTAAATCATGAAACCACCAAACATAAGCTTGGATTGATTTTAATGTGATACTAGTTTTAAATTTATGTCATGAGGATTTCAATTCAAGTTATGGTAAGTGGGTTTGGGCTTGGGCTTGATTTTAGTGGACTATTTGAATTTTTTATGAAGGAATTTTTTTAGGCATGGTTTTGGTTTATGGTTAATACAAAATAAGATTATGAGTAAGGGAAATTAATTTAAGGACATTAATCATGAAGGGTGGCACACAAAGGTATGAAATTTGTGCTTTGAAGGTAGGTTCAAATATGGTGTAAC